>JAOVYX010017215.1:0-22716 GCA_035668315.1 Drosera spatulata
CCTTCCCTTGAGAAGCTGTGGAGCAACTATGATGTGGCTAAGAGCGATCAGCCTGTTGAGAGAACACCATCATTGCTGTCTAAGACCGAGGTTCCTTGGCCTAGTGAAGATGGAAACATGCTGCATTCAGTTTTTGATTTGAAATACAATTGGGCTTCAAAAAAGGTATGTCATCCTTTTCTCCCTCGAGCTTTGTTAACATGATTGATCATTTGGTTAGAAATCATGCTGCATTGAGTTGCAGGCTGCTGCTCTTTTTTTTTTCTTTTTTTTTAATGCTAACTGATAATGAACATAAATCTTTATACGTTCTTGGTGCATTTCGACATACTCCATCAAAAGAGAGACAATTTAATATTAACGAATATATGTAGCTGGGTTGTGCGAAGCTTCCTGAAATTACTAGAAAGCATTTTATGATAAAGTATTGAAATGGCTGGTTGACCCAAGTGTAGTCAGGGCCTCACATTCACCGGTACTTACTTTCTTGATGTGAGCTCTCCCCTGCTTGCTTATGTAATTATGGCTGGTAGCTATAATGATGCAACTCTTGCTTGAGTATGATACATGTGATAGAGTTGGAATGTCCTGCTATGCTTTGGATGTGATGGTGAGCTGTGGCTTATTTTTCTTCCGTCGGATTGATTATTGTAGATAGAAAGACCAAGTTTTGTGAGCACTTTGTCGTTTCTAGTTGTAATAAATAATTGTGAAATTTAAAGAACTGGTTGTTAGATGGTGAAAATATACTTATGTGTCATGCATATCTGGTAATAGACCATAAGTTCTATTAACTACAGACGATAATTCAAAAATGAGGGTCCATAAAAATGACTCCTGATTTACAATTTGTGTTTTGTCAATCGAACTCTTTTTTTTTTTTTTTTTTCTTTTGGCATGTTAATTATTACCAGCTACAATTATACAATGGTAGAATCTCGAAGCGTTGTGAAGATAGTAAGTTTTTGAGGGTTGTCACATGATCTTTCTTGAGATGCTCACTTTAGTTTCCCATTCATCCTATGTCTTGATCATGGTTTACATAATCGACCGAATCGGATTGATTTTTTCATCTATCGATTTCAATTCATATCGATTTTGAGGAAAATGCCCTGAATCGACCTAAATCATTCCGAATCGGTCTTGAATCGGACGATTCAGGGATGAATCGGTGCAATTCGGATTGATTCGGGTAATTCTACATATTTTGAAAAAAAAATATAAAAGAAAAGATCTAACCCATGCTTTGTCTAGCTTTATTCTCATGTTGCCTTTCAAAAATAAAAATAAAAATTATTCTCTTTTTTTTGTCTACCTAACTATAATAGCTCGAGTTCCTCCCATGATCGTGGTGATGATCGATTTATATGTGAAAAAACTCGGAATCTTGGTGAAGATCCTAACAGGAATCTTAGATATTATGAAGGATTTTTTGAGGATTATCGCTACTTTTTATTATTCTGATTTAAAAATCATTAATTAATGATGTTGAATATTGTATGTGTGTATTTTCTGATATAAAACTGATAAAAGTAGGTTTGAATCGAATCGGTCCGATTCGGCCGATTAATCATCCGATTCAGTCAATTCAGTCGATTTGGTCGATTAATCATCCGATTACGCCAATTAATCATCCGATTCAGCCGATTTGAATCGTTTAGGGATTTTGTTGATTTCGATTACGATTAAGTAAACCATGGTCTTGATATGTTTGCAGCAAAAAGCGTAAATAGAATGATCATGCTACAAAGACTTGACCAGTTTTTCTGAGACACTAGTGGAAGTCGGGCTTTCTTCACAATGAAAACTTACATGAATACTGATGCGTGAAAATAAAATGGGAAACCCCTTGTAGCCTGGGAAATAACTTTTTATTCTTAAGATACTCATTTTACTACAATCTGAGTTCAGATTTCAACTCTCTAACATATTGGTTCTGCAGGATGGCAATCCCTATTCTTTTACACAAGTGGGTCCAACACCTAGATCATCTAAAAGAGACGATCTTTCTGGTTTTACTCATGAAGCTAGTTGGGCTGAGAAATTGTCAGATAATCTGTCTCACCATCATATTGACAGCTTTTCGCATTTCTGCAAGTTTCCATCTGTTGATACGAGATCAACTTCAGTGTTCAATTCATTGCGGGATCCTGTTTCAGCAAGCATGGGCTCTATGACAACCTCGGGCATCGATTCCACGGGAATGCCTGCAAAGGACACATATTCCAGTCAGGAGAACTCAGCTGCAAAATCAGGGCATATTCCTTTTAGTTCGCTCTCACTAACGCCTGGTGCAAAGCCTTTTACAAGCCACACAAATCTTGAATCTTCTGGACAATCATCTTCTACACTCAATCGGAAACCCTCCACTTATGCTCAGAGGATAAGCACTACGTCCTCTGTCGTGGCCTTACAGAAAACAAAGAGAACCGCTTTTGAATCAGCGGAAGAACTTTTGACTGGCTTCTCTAGATCAGATATCTCATCTGCAGTTGGTTCGGGGACCCTGTCTTCTACTGATGTATGTAATTTTCTTGAAATTAATGGATAGTTTAGGCGGCCCTATCCACTCTGAAGTTGTGGCGTGAGAACAGCTTAAGTGATATCGCAAAGACATCAGTTGCATACAGAGGATGTGATCAAGCCCTCAATTTGTGCATCACCGTGGCAAAATCTGCCTGAGAGATGCTAGCCTGCTTCACTGTATATGTTGAAACTGGCAAGCTGTTTATTTTTGAGTTTTTGTTCATTGCAGGGAACACTAAGCCCGCAACATAAAGCATCACATTCCGACATCCAGCAGCAGGGGAGCTCATCCTTCACGGTCAAGCTGTTTCAGCAGACTGTCGAGGAAACTCTTTCATCCTTTCAGAAATCAATTCATGAGGATGTCAGAAACCTTCACATCGAAGTTTTAAGGCAATTTCATCTGCAAGAGGTATAATTCTCTGAGTGTCGCATATGTTCATCGTTTTGGGTTCTGCATTCTCTGTGTACTGACCACCCTTGGACTAATTTTTGTAGATGGAAACATCTAGCGCGATGAGTTCAATCCTTGATAATCAAGCTGAGCTAATGAAATAAATCCAGGCTCTCAGGAAAGAAAACCAGGACTTGCGCCAATTGCTGAGGTGACATTTCTGTTTCGTTGTATTTGATTGGTTTCCTTGTGATACGGTGAGATTAATATGTGTATCCCTTCCTCGTCACATTTCAATCTCACAGCTTAGTTCTGTGTCGTTGAGTGATACCCGATGATCAAAATCTCAAAGTATCTGTTCGTTTTTGATATTAAGAGAAGTATCCATGCGTTTGCCTCTTTTCATTTTAGGAACACATGGCTTCCGTACAAGAGATTGCTTTGAGTAAACTGCTGACAGATCTGGACAACATGCATATATCATGTTCTGGAATAATCCAGATCTATGAAGTCAGAATAAATAAAGTCTTTAAGTTTGTATTTTTTATCTGAGAATAAGTAATACTTTGTGCCGAAGATGGCCCTTCCCAAAAAGTAAAAAATAACTATGTTAGGCTGAATCGAATTTATAATTGAGTGGCTTCAAGCCTTGGACACCATATATTGAAACTTCTTCCAGGGTATGAAACGAAACGTCACTTTTCAAGTAGGCGAAACATAGATTCATCAATTGAGGTTGACCTAACCCACAAAACCAACGTTCATAGCACCACAAAAATAAACGACAGCAAAAATTACATAACCTTTGGTGGTGTAACGTTTTGGGTTGGTGTTTGGTTGTTAATGGTGGATTCGTGGTTGCAGGTGATGAATGTGTGTTCGGATTTTGGGGATTTTGGTGGTGTTGTATGTTTGGTGATTGTTTCGAAGGGAGATATATGAGGAGGTGAATGGAGGCTGATGGTGTTATGCAACGTGGCTTGTGGAGAGTCACAAGTGGTGATGGGTTGTGAGCTGTCAAATGTGAGTTTGTCATCAATGGCGGAAAAGCGTGGGAAGGGAAAGCAAAAGGTTGTTGAGAATCAAGAAGGGTTGGTTCCTCACCTGGCTGATAACTCCCAAGCACCCTTTGATCTTGCTGCTTTTAAAAATTTTGTTGCTGTCATGGAAACCAAGAACAATAGGTTGGAAGACATGAACGAAACTCTGCTTGCACGCATTTCTGGGTTAGAAGCAAGGTTACCTCCTGTTTTTGCCATACCAGTGCCTCCTTCTGGGGTTGTTGGTGATCATGGTGCTACCTCTTACTATTCTGATCACACTGCATTGGTCAAGAATAACAGAAGAAAACTACGCTCAGTGTCTGCTCGTTTAGAACCTGCATCTCAGTTCTTTTCTTCTGATAATGAGTCCACACCTTCAATGCCGCTTCCTCGAGGAACATCTCAGGGTCCTCAGCATGTCTTCCACCATTCTCGTCCCCTGGGTTAGGATCTAACTAGACAGGGTTGGCCCACTCAGATCCCTTTGCAGCAGCACCTCCCTCGAGTTTCCCTCTTTTGATGGTTCAAATGCTCATTCATGGATTAAAAAAGCAGAAAAATATTTTAGATTGTTTGGTATTCATCCTGGTCATATGGTGGAGTGGAGTTGGCTACCATGCACTTTACTGGGAAAGCAGAGAATTGGTTCTTTTTGGTTCTGTTCTATGGTTGAGACTGAGATGGCTATTCTTACTATGGATTTGTTTACTCTGAAGGTGAAGGAGAGATTCGGTGGCAGGGTGGATAATGACCTCATAGAGGATTTTAACAAGTTGAGATAGTTAACTAAGGTGGATCAGTATATAAAGGACTTTGAGGAAAGAAGGTATCGACTTCTGCTCACATATCCTCATTTGGATGAGGCCTATTTTATATCTAGCTTCATCAGTGGTCTCGAGGATGAGCTTAAAGTTATGGTCAAGATGTTTCAACCCATGACAGTACAACAAGCTTTTACTCAAGCAAAAATGCAGGAGTGGTCCCTAGAAAGCTTGAACAAGAAACCTAAATTTTCTTTCCACAAAAATGCTTTTTCGAAGTCTTTCCCCAACACCACATCAAATTCCCTCCCAACCAAGAACCCTCAACCCACAGACCCAAACACATTTAAAGAACCCTTTAAGCCAAAAACTCAAATGGCTGAACTCAGAAGATTATGTTACGAGTGTCATGAAAAATATGTACCTGGCCACGAACATAAGCAGTTGCAACTGATGGAAGCTGTTGATCCAGATCAGTTTGAGGATTCTGTTGACTCTAACCCTGTCCTGGATGACCTGAAAGAAGAGATCGAAGATAACATCACATTTTCATGTCTTATCTAGTCTAGAAGCACACAATATAATCCGAATCCAAGGTTCAGCTGGCTCACGAGCATTAGAAATTTTGATCGATTGTGGGAGCACAACTAGTTTCATTGATACCTCTGTTGCTAAAAGGGTGGGATGCAGACTGGATGACACTTTTCCCTTAAAGGTGGCTATTGCAAATGGTGATAAAGTGGAGAGTAAGGCAGTGTGCAAGGATTTTAAGTGGACTATGCAAGGGCACAGGCTCTGTTTTCAAGTCAGGGTATTGGATCTTGGTAACTGTGATATGATTTTAGGAGTTGATTGGTTGAGGGACTTTAATCCTGTTCTATTAGACCTGAAAAACTTGACTAAAAGATGGCCGGCAAATTTAACTCAAGGGCATGACTAGAAATGAATGCAAAGAAATAGGAAGGAAACACAAATTACCTCAGCTGTCAGCACTTTCCTTGCTTTGCCAAATGGAATCTTTACCCGTCCTACTACTGGGCCTCAGGTACCTTCCTTTCTCACTGCCTTGTTGAGTAGGGTGATGTCTTCGAGGAACCCAATGGTTTACCTCCTTCCAGAACCCTAGATCATGCTATAACCCTCCTTTCTGGTGCTAAACCAGTCAATATAAGGCCATATAGGCTTGGCTATTTCCAGAAAGGAAAAGTTGAAAAGATGATTTCTGAGATGTTGAGTACTCATGTGATTGCATCTTCTCATAGCCCCTTTGCCTCTCCTATTTTACTTGTTTAAAAAAAGGATGGGTTATGAAGGTTTTGTGTGGATTATAGACAGCTTAACGTATTGACTATCAAGGATAAATTTCCTATTCTAAATCTTGATGATCTCCTAGTTGAATTGCATGAGGCTTCTGTTTTCTTTAAACTAGATCTGGATCTTAGGTCAGGCTACCATCAAATACGTATGAAGAGGGAAGATGTTCCTAAAACAGCATTTAGGACACATTTGGGACACTATGAATTTAGAGTTATGCCATTTGAGTTGACCAATGATCCAGTCACTTTTCAGGCTTTGATGAACCAGATTTTTTGCCCCTTACTTGAGAAACTTTGTCTTGGCATTTTTTGATGACATATTGATTTATAGTCCTACCACAGACATACATGTACATCACCTCAGACTAGCCCTATAGACCCTTAGGGAGAACCAGCTATGTGCCAAATTTTCAAAGTGTCGTTTTGGACAGGAGGAGGTTGCTTATTTGGGACACATTATCTCAGCTTGAGGAGTGGCAATTGACATTGGGAAGATTAAGGACATGCCTGATTGACCTATTCTTAGCTGTCTTAAAGCATTGATGGGCTTTCTTGGTTTCACTGGCTATAACAAAAAATTTATTAGGGATTATGGCATCATCAGCAAACCCCTTACAGATCTGCTTCAAAAAGGGGCTTTTTCATGGTCCCCTGAAGCTACAGTTGCCTTTGAATGTTTGAAATAGAGTATGTGTCAAGCTCCTGTCCTAGTCTTGCCAGACTTCACTCAACCTTTTATAATAGAATATGATGCTTGTGATACGGGGATTGGTGTTGTGCTTATGCAAAATAGAAGGCCTATGGCTTATCTAAGTAGGGCTTTGGGTGTCAAGGACAGGTCCCTTTCTACCTATGAAAAAGAGTTCTTGGCTCTTTTGTCTGCTGTTCTGAATTGGAGGGATTATTTGGAGCACCACACTTTCATCATTAAGACTGAACATGAGTCTTTGAAATACTTATTAGACCAAAGATTGACTTCTATTGTGCAGATGAGAGGAATGTCAAAGTTACTGGGCTTATGAGTATAAGAAAAGGGAGGAGAGTAGGGTTGCTGATGCTCTATCTAGGAGGGATGCTGAATGTTCTGGTTTGTCACTGTGTGTTCCCACTTGATTATCTGATATGGAGGTTAGTTATCTGGGGGATATGTTGGCTACTTCTTTGATTGAGCAGTTAAGTGTGGAGGGTTCTGCAGTTTTGGAGTATTCTTTTAAGGCATAACATGCCTAGCCTAAACGTTGCTAAGCTCAGCTTTTAAGAATCTGACTTTTTAGAAATTAGAGTGAGAAGACATAAAGACGAACCAGCCTACACATTTCTCAGCTCAGCTTGCTTATTTCCTTCAGCTTGAGTTGTAAGGATCTAAACGTTAGTATTTGCTTAACATCATTTGCTACCAAATGTCTTTTTATAGTACCATATAATTCAAATTCCTAATGATATCACTAAAATCTTAGTAATTTAATTTTTGTGTCCCATGTGATAGAGAATCAATCAATTATAATATATAATTTGAGCGTAGGGAGTGTTTTTTGGTTGGTCATGAGCCTAATGGGCTTTCACTGAGTAATAAACGAGTTAATAAATTTATTGATTTCTAATGGTTAAGGTATGAACTTTCAATGGTTAGAATGTTGTTTATAGTGGTTGAGGTATGTTTTTTGTTTCAGGTATGAACCCACTGTCAATACCGATTGAACCGTTGATTCGATTATTTTGATATTATTTTATTTTTATTAATACTAATGTATTATTTTGATTTGAATATATTTATTAGTCTTATACAAATAAAAAAATATTTATATAAGTCTTATATATACATCACCATGACGAATTGAGTTACAAGGCGACAAAAAATGAGCGAAAAGAGAGATATTGAACAAGGAGAAGGAAGGACCGACGAAGGAATTGAACGTACTTACTGAAGGAACAACAAGAAGATAACAAAGGGTCTAAGTATTTCATTTGCAAATGAAACCCTAATTTCATAGTCTCCTTCGATTCACTCATTACTACACAAATTGGAGGAATTGGAGGAATTGAAGGAACCCAAGGATTTGCATATGGCGTCCTCGTCCAAAGAAGATCCTGAAGTGGCATTGTCGTCCAAATCGAAGGCGAGAAGACGACCTCCAGATATACAATGTAGGTGTTCTCTCTCACTGTTCCACGGTCAAATGAAGGAATTGATTTTGAATCTATCTCAATTATGTCGAAGAAAGGTGAAATCTTTCCCTTTTGATCCTTTCTTGTTTACATCGAATCTGCGAGTTAGTATACCTAGGTTGAAGATGTCGTTGTCTAGGTTTAGTTTGAATCCCCCTGGAATGGTGATCGGGGTTGCTGATATTTTTTTCTAAATGAAAAAATCTCATATTTCTATGATTGTTGGGCCGTGGGAGCATGGAGTTCCTGTGAATTTGAAAGGTGCTTATGAGAGTACCACATTGAGCAGGTTATTTAAAGGTGAGGAAATTGGAGAGAAAGTTGTTGTGGGAGATGGTAATGTCATTGGCTAGCATTAATGAAGAAGAGAAAGTGCAGGATTTTGTTGGCGTTGTTATGTTTTATGTGTGCAACTGTATCTTGTTTCATAACTCGAGTCGATACATGCATATTGTCTATGTTGATGACGTCGTCCATCTTTGGGAATACGCTTGGGGTTCAATCGCGTATGACCATTTGATTGCTTTGATTTCAAAATTCAATGAAATGGAGACAAAGGCTCCTCAGAGAGGAAGAAAACAAGAAGAAGGTGCTGTGAGGTCGGCATACTTGGAGGGTTGTGTATTTGCTCTTTTGGTATGGTTTTCATTTGTCCCCTTATTCAACATTTAAGTGGAATGCTTCTTTTTGGTATTATTTTTCATTTATATGTATTGGTTTATATGGTAGGTTTGGGCATACGAGCACCCTGATGGTAAAACCTTGAAGCTGACCAAGATTGTGAGGTTGCCTCGGATGTTTTGAGGGGAAGACAAAAAGGACCCATGTAATCCTGAGGCGACAAACAAACGCTTGGTGATGTTGTTTTGGATGAAATTGTAGAGTTCGTTGCATCAAGTGACGAGAAGGCGTTACTGTTGGAAAAAGATATTCCCGATGAACATGAAAAGGAATCAATTTATGTACTTCAATTAAGTGACTTTATATTCAAATCATGGTTTTGTTTGTAACAAATTTATCTTATTATATTGCACTATGATTCTGTGCACTGTATTTCAATTCTTCTTCATTTAAAAGCATGATTTTGTTTCCTTCAATTCAATTTTGCTATACTATAATTTTGCATTGTGTTTCTAATCAACCTTATTTTAGTAGGCTACTAGACTGGTTAGGCGTCTGGATCTTTTGGAGAAAGATTTCATAAGGGGACCAAAGCAAAAAATCCTTCGAAGGAGAAGGAAAAAAAAAACAAGGGAAAAAAAGGATAACAGTGTGAAGGAGGACAATATGAAGAGGAAGGGGAAGGGGAAGGGGAAGGGAAAGAAAAAGGAAAAGGAAAAGGAGAAAGATAACAGCTGTCAAGGGTTTAAAGTTGATAATTGGATTGATGAGAGTCAAGGGTTTCAAGATGACTTCATATTTAAGGAAAACCTGTGAAAAATTCAGGAAGAAGATGAGGATGAGTTAGGAAAAATGCAGAGGGCTGGAGAGGGTGAGAAACAAGTTGAGGCTGAGGCTGTGGATGAGGGAGAGTAGAAGGATGAGGGAAATGGTCAAAAGAAGAGGAAATCTAATGATAGAGTCACACCGGCAAAGCAAACGAAGAAGCGAAAAGTTAAGGAGTCTTTGGAGCTTTTTTGCGGCGAATTTCTTCTCAAAGACAAAAATGATCTATCGCTTTTACAATAATTTATGCACGAGGTTGATCACGAGTACGCAAACCATGTGCTTCTTTGATTATGCATTTTTGTTATCCTTCTTGGTTGATAAGTTATATGTCATTATATGTATCTATGTACCAGGGTCATGGTTTGGGAATTTGAAGGATATGATATGCGAGGAAGTGATGTCCTTCGCTTACTGTGCAGTGATCCCAAACAACCTCTTAATGGAGACCATCAATTTATATTTAAGGTTAATGTGCGACGAACAAGATGTCGCTTTTTGGCGAATAGAGTTCGTGGTATGTTTCTGTCAAAACTTTGAATAGTTTCTTATAGTTTTAACGTTTTTCGTATCTTCGAATCATTTTTTTCAATGTTATTTCTCACACGAGTATATTGTGATTATCTCAAAGACAAGAGAGGCACCAAAAAGAGACAATCTTGGCTCGCTCCTGAATGGAATCAGCAAGGGTTACAGGAAAAAACGTGAACGAGTTGACAAAGACATGTTTTTATCTTGTCGATATGTATTTTAGCCATTTCTTGATAAAGAAAGGTGACATTGGACTCTCATAGTTGTGGATGTCAAAGAAAGAAAAATCAAGAATTACAATTCGTTGTGGAACCGGAGAATGAATGGACTTTTGGCTGAAGGAGTGGTGAACAATATATTATAACCTTGACTGAAGCATGTTATGGCGTATTTTTTTATTGTCTCGAAAGGTTTGTTAACTATGGTATTTTCTTTGTACAGATGGAATTCAATGTCGACTACATTAACGTTTATAGGATTGAGTTCGTTGTGGACGAGTGGAAGCACATCACCGACTGCCGACAACAAGAAGATGGAGTGGATCATGGTGTCTTTTTATGTATATGGGTCAAAGCTTTGTAAGTCAATTGTGGGTACGTTCGAGAACGGTTGACATCGGCTTGAAGAGGCAGAGATCGCACTTCAATTCCAATATGACGAGCATTGTATTTGGAAAGACAAATCGCAAGACTGAAATGTCTTCATGTTGATGTTGAAGTGGGTGTTACTTTTTCGATGAAACTTGGACTGGTTGATGTTGATGTGGATATTTCTTTTTGGATGAAACTTAGACTGATTGATGTTGATATGGATGCTTCTTTTGGATGAAACTTAGACATGGATGAAACTGTTTTATTGAATCGCACTACTATATCTTATTATATATTCTATCTTTTTGTTTTGCTCTGTACTACTTATTTTTTGAAATGTCAAACGGGAAGTTAATGGTATACTGCATCTTGGTTTGTGTCTCAACATTAAGTATGTATGTTTACCTGAGGTTACATGAACTTGCATGAGGCTACATGAGGTTTACATGAACTTATATATCATGTTGATCAAAAGCTACATGAGATTACATGAGGCTACTTCATACTTAACATTGAAACACAAACTAATACATTGATCATGATGTGTGAGTTAAAATTGAGACACAAAACTTATAAACCATGAGCTTACATTGATCATGATTCAAAACTTATATTGATAATTATGATGGAGTGAACTTACCAAATAAGAAGACGTATCTTGTAAGGTTGATGTGTAAGGTTGATAAAGTTGATGTTATCAAATACCAAACAATACCAAATACCAACGAATGTGAGGTTCGATGTGTTACTTCAATCTAAACATCTCGATCTAGACTCTTTATTCATGTTGATATAAAACAGATTAAATTTTAACTTACCTTTTTTGACCAAATTGTTCTTCCACTTAAGCACTTTTGGATCAAATTATCCTTCTAATTCAGCAATCGTGGATCAATCAAACCCTACTTTCCCTTTACAACCATCCATCGCCCCTACATTCCACAGTTCTACCAAATCAAACCCTTGTTGGTCAAATCTACGACTTGCCCATGAGCAGATCACTACAATCAAGCACGAAAGATGGTGCCCATTCCTTCATTACCTACACAGCTCAGTATTGTCGTTGCCGCAAGATTCCCCTAATTCGAATTGTCTGTCCCGAAAGAAGCATGAAAGGTAAATTGTACTTCAAATTCGAGGATTATGGATTTTTTTCTTGGTGGCAGCCAAACGGAGAATCGATTTTACCAACCACGACTTGTGTTGGAAACAATTGTGGTTGTGGATGCATTGCTAGCCAATAGGGGTCAAAGCTTCGGAGATTGTCGTCGGGTTCTTGAAAATGGCCATTGTTTCCGTTGTTGCTCTAGGTGTTTTGGCTTTGTTGGTTAAATGATGTAATTTTCCTAATTGATCTAGTTATTCGGGTTTGTAAACCAATCTGGTTCATGGAGAATTGTGGTTGTTTTGATTTGTAATGGTATAACTCATAATCAATACATACATATCATATTACAAAATCTCATAATACGACGGTTACTTTAATGAGATTCTGACATATTACATAGTCTCAAATAACTGTTAATAAAACGTTACGACAATAGTACTCAAGCGTTGTCATCCTTCAATGGGATTCTGACATGTTCTCCTATTATGCCCGCGTCTTTTACATCGTGCACATTTGATGGGATTCTTCGTGTCCTCCGACGTCCCGACTGTGAAGGAACATTAGACGGGATTATCGACCTTTGGTTCTGGTTGTGTTGAAAACCTGGCTGTGTAGGTCTATTCGGCATCGGATTGATTACCTCGTTGTTGGTAATCTTGTAACTCTCGATTGTGAAGTATCTGTCACAGTAGCTATGCAAAACTTCATAGGTCGTCTTAATGCACGCACATGCATGTTTACAAGAAATTCCATTTAGATACCATGCTCTGCAACTGCAACTCATTGCAAGCAAGACCACGCCATGTGTTTTTTCTTGATCAATAACCTCTAATGTTGTAAGACTAGCACAAACAAGGCTCAGTTCGTGATCAATAATACACCATTGATAACACGAAATAAAGCATTTGACCAACATTCTGGGTTCGAATTAACAATGAATTGATGAGCATCCCCCATCGCCTCCAAAATCTTGTCTATGTTAATCTTAAATTCGACTATCGTCATTGTATATGCATAATTCTTGAAAACATTGTATCAATTTTTCTTGTATAAGTACGGATACTTTGTTAGTACTTGCCATGAATAAAACAAATCAAGAATTTTAGAATAAAACTTATCAATAATAAAGATTCGTATGTAAAGGCTAGAATTCGCCTCTTTCTTGAAATTGTCATCAAGGTGACGAAGATAATACGAGTGATGAGCACTAGGAAAGTACCATGGAATAGCTCGGAGAAGTTCATTGTGATGATCACAAAAGAATACATATTGCAGCCGATATCCACCATTGATGTGCGACAGTGCATTAACTACCTGCATGCAAAACCATTCCAAATTCTCATTGTTTTAGACACTAACGACACCAAATGCAATATGAAAATTCTCACCATCAGCATCCTTTGCGGTAGCACTCAAGAGGCAGCCTCTATACCTACTTTTGAGGAATGTCTCATCCAAGAAGACAACAGGTCTACAACCACTTATAAAACCGATCAAGGAGGCTTTAAAAAAAATGAACAGCCGCTTGAACTGAGAAGTATCTGTCTCAAGTTTGTACTCGGTAGGCTTCCTAGATTGGTGACCTTCAAGGTATGACAATATCATCTAAACTGATCAAAGGACCATCTATCTTTATCATGGATTTCTCCCAATGCAACTTCTTTGTCACGTCAAGCATGATGATATTGAAACTGGACACCATAATTTTGTTGAATATTAGACATAATCTCAATTGGCCTATAGCTTGGAGTCTGTCTCAACTTCTTCTTCGTAATATTTGACATCGACTGAAGGTTGCATTGAGTATTAATAGATTTTCGATCTTTTTTTCACTTTTTTGATGTGGAAGGCCCGGGTCTTTAGGAAGGCTTGAGTCGTTCTCAACATATTTATATATTTGTAAGGCACCAATTATTTTGTTTACTTGTTTGCTGTGTGATTAAGAACAAAAGCATTACAGAGAAATTAGACACAGTGTTAACATTAGTTTATCTCTTGTCCAAAACTATGGAATAAGAGATTTATATCCAGTACCCAATGTGATTTTTGAGAACTTTGCACTAAGATCTCCTTTATTAGTACCCTCTCATTCACTAATCCTTCAGATTAATGTCAGAGAACCCTTATATCACCAACACCCTGATAACACAGTCAACACACCAGTTACAACTTATACCAACCCCCCCAGACGTCACCCTAAGTACACCCTATTCTACCCTAGATTGAGCATTAGCAACTCTAGTTCCTATCCTCCCTGGTAGAACTCTTGTATCCTTAGCTTCAATCCCCTCTAGAAACACTTCGTACTTCTCTTGTCCTTGGTCCTCTGGATTGTACTCCTTACAACTTGACACCCTTGTCTTCAACAAGGCTTGGGTCTTCCTCTGATTCCTTCACCTTGAACCAAGAAAGTCTTCTCAATCAACTCTCCAATCAATTAACAAGATCAGCTTGTGTTAGTTGTTGTGCGTTAGCTCCAAAACACCAAAGGATCGTCGTTTGAGGTTTGCGGATGTTTGTGGAGCGGGATTGAACTTCTTTGGATGGTAAATTTGCTCTTTTTTATTCGATTGTAATATGATGACAAGGTTGTGTAGGCAATCGATTTTCTTTGTTCTCTGGTGATGATCTCCCTTATTTAGAACTTTAGAAATCAGCAAGTTTGGATCTCAATCCTCGTTTCGACATCAATCTGATCTTTTTTCCGTGCTTCGGTATCCAAAACTGTCCATATGTACAAAACAATCCAAAACCAATTTTTGCAACAAAATATTTGAATTTTGCTTAAATATTGTTAGTCCATGTATAAGATATTCAGTATAGTCAAAGAGGACTCAACAAAACTCAACATAATCACCAAGTAGAAACTTTCCATGTTTATGACATATATATATATAGAAACTAGGGAAGGTCTGGGCCTTGCTTACTCCTATCTCAGTTCTGATACCAGTAGGGAAGGCCCGAGTCTTCGCGTGTTGTTGTAACGACTTATATTTAAGATCAATTTGTTCAATCAATGTCATCATCAAAACATATGAATTCATTAATATTTCTTTTTTCCGATGATGACAACTAATTGATGACCTAATCAATATAGGGATCTAAAGCCTTGTGAGAAAATCCTAAGCATGCACAGAAATTTCACGACGGAAGGTAAGGGAAAGGGAAGGATTTCTGGAGTTTCTATTTCAATCAAAATCAGGAAAATAGGGGAAAAAAAAAAGAGGCTAGTTAACAAAAGAGAGACTGGGCCCAGACAAAGCATGCCTAAAAGGAGATACTCCCCAATAAGCCCTAGGAGAGCTAGAAGGCAATCAGGCCCAAATCCAGCAAGCAGTGGAAAATTACATGGTGGGGCTTCATGGACCTGTGTTGCTACCTGCTAGTAAAGGAAAGTGGATCAGGAAACCTCGAGGCCCAACGCCCATGGATGGTGTAGAAAGGGAAGGGCCCATCGGCACGACTGAGAGGAAGGGGCTAATGACAGAAGGGGTTCAAAAAAAAAAAAAAAAAAAAAAAAAAAAAAAAAAAAAAAAAAACGAAGGGTGGATCTGGATGTTGAGGAGGAGGAAGCCGAGGCATTAGATGACGATCTGCAGATTCAGGCGACGTCCCTGGAAGGGGGGGTCATCACCAATAAATGACGTTTAGCTGGAATTGTCAGGGGTTGGGATCTCCTGGACAGTTTGGATCCTTAAAGAGGCCATACAAAGCTTAAGACCCCACCTAGTTTTTCTATCGGAAACTAGGATTGCGACACATGAATTTGAACAGATTAAACTTGCGGCGAGATTTGGGAAAGGGACTATTCGATCAGCTAAGGGGAAGAGTGGTGGCTTGATTCTCACGTGGGATAATGAAATAGTGGTCACATTACAATACATGTCCCAGTACTATATTGATGTGATAATTGAAGAGTCAGAAACAAGACCCAAATGGTGATTCACTGGGTTTTATGAAGAACCGTGAACGGACATAAGAGGAAGGGCATTGCAACCCCTAAAGCAACTGAACGGTAATATACACATGCCATGGCTTGTATATGGTGATTATAATGAAATCCTATACAATGCTGGAAAACAAGGAGGACGACCTCGGGATCAACGACTCATGGATAAGTTTCACGATGCATTGCGCTAATGCGGTCTAAGAGATTTGGGGGATCAGCGCATGCCTTTCACTTGGTGTCGGAAAGTTAGGGGTGATCAGTGGGCGCGAGAGCGTCTGGATAGAGCAGTTGCCAATGACGAGTGGCAAGCAGTGTTCCCAGGTGCAAGAATCGCAAGCAATCCAACATCATATTCTGACCACTTCATTATCTCCATCGTCTGGGCGTCACAGTCACCGCTGCATAGTTTGGGGCATTCACGAGGGAAGAAAAAGGCTGTTTAGGTATGAAAACACATGGGATAAAAAGCGGGGTGTGTGGAAGTTGTGTACCAGTCCTAGAATGCCTGTCAATCTGTCAATAAAGTAAGGAATTTAGCTTCACAGTTACGTGCAATAGGGGCAGCTCTTCACCAGTGGAGTCAAGGAAAAACATAATCAGCTTTCGAACCTACATCAGGGGAACTAGACGAAGGAAACCTGGAGTTATTGACCACTGTAAAGCGGGATTTGGATGTACTCTTAGAAGAGGAGGAATCATACTAGGCCCACGAGCTCGCCTAACCTGGATGGCCTGCCTAAATGCCCGTTTCTTCAAAACCCACTGGCAAACTGTGGTGAAAAATATGACAAGTGCAGCCCTTGAAGTTCTCAACAATAGTGGCGACCCAACGGCTTTAAACGAGACCTTCCTCGTCTTGCTTTCTCAGGTATCACAACCCACCAAAATCACACAATTTAGAACTATTCGTATTTGTAATGTCGTGTATAAAATCATCTCCAAAGCTATCACTAACCGTTTGAAAAAAAGGTGTTGTCACCTTTAGTCTCTGATTTCCGGGGTGCCATTGTAGCGAACAGGGTCATAACGGACAACGTGATAGCCGCATTTGAGACATGCACTATATCAAACATAAGCAAACAGGGAGAGTCAATCACTTTGCCATGAAGCTCAATATGACAAAAGCATACGATAGGGTAGTATTCCGTTTTTACTCCAAATATGCACTATGATGGGTTTCCCGAATAAGTGGATCTCCTTGCTCATGGGTTGTGCCTCATCGATCTCCTATTCGCTGCTCCTAAATGGGGAACCTCTACCTTCCTTCCTACCAATCCGAGGCCTTCGCCAAGGTGATCCATTATCGCCCTTCCACTTCATAATACGTGCCGAAGCACTGGCGACAAGGGGAAATATTAGCGGGGTGAAGGTGTGCAGCCCAAAGTACACCATCTCCTATTTGCAGATGATAGTGCCTTGTTTGGCAGGGCAACGGCACATTAAGAGAAGAAAATCAATCAGTTGCTGCAAGACTACGAGACAGCTTCAGGCCAAATGATCAACAGAGAGAAATCCACAATATGCTTCAATCCCAACACCCCGGTCTCTACACGGAACGTTTTCGTTCTAAAACTTGGAGTTAGGGAGGAAAGTGACATTGGAACTTACTTAGGCATGCCATAAACCACTAGGAGATCGAGAAAAGTGGATTTCACTGGAGTAAGGGATCGAATGAGGAAGGCTATAAATCGCTGGGAAGAAAATTTCTGTCGAGAAGTGGGAAGGAAATCCTCATCAAGGCAGTATTGCAAGCAATTTTGACCAAGCTGATGAGTTGCTTCCATGTCCCTGCAACTGTAATTGATGATTTGCATAAAGAATGTAACAAGCGTCTATTAGGCACGTCAAGCAGCAAAAGGAGAATTCACTAGGCGAAGTGGGAAAAATTATGCACACCGAAGAGCAAGGGCGGTATGAATTTCAGAGATCTCGGTTGCTTCAACAAATTGCTATTGGTAAAGCAGTTGTGGATTTTCATCCAGAACCCAAACTCCTTGGCCGCACGCATCCTGAAAGCAAGATACTATCCACAGTTCTCCTTCATTGAGGCAGGACAAGGGGTCAATCCATCATATGTTTGGCAAAGTCTCAGGAAAGCTCAACCACTGTTAAAGAAAGGTCTTCGTTGGAGAATTGGTAACGGGGAAACCGTGAAAATAGTGGAAAACCCATGGCTGCCCACGACAGAAGGCCGAATATTGGATCTACCTCAAAACTTGCCCCCAGGTATGTTGGTAGTAGAATCCATTGACATTCACAGGCGACAATGGCGTGAGGACTTGATCAGACAGAATTTCGATGAGGAGACTGCCAAATGCATTCTACGCATACAAATAAGCAGGTTCGAGCGAAGTGACTCCCTGACCTGGAAAGAGGAGGTTAATGGGTCTTTCACGGTCAAATTAGCCTATCGACTTGCATACTCTAACTAGGCGAGGGACTCCGAGGTCGCGCAAGCACCGTCAGATCTCAATTGGAGCAAATTATGGCGCCTCCCAACTCCGCCGAAAATCAAACACTTCCTATGGAGAGCTTGTAAGGATTACGTCCCCGTCTTTGACAACTTATAATCAAGAGGGATGGATGTCGAAGGCGGATATCTAGGGTGCGACGATGAGAATGAATTAGTCATGCGCTGCCCAAGGGAGTGCCTGGCGTGGGAAGCTAGCCCTTTCTCAAATTCCCTTTGCAAAAACGAGGGTGACTTCACTCGTTGGATCTCCTCAATCTTAGAAGGGGATGTCATGCACGCAGCCCAAATGGTGGCGATTTTACATGGGATTTGGGGAAAGCGTTTTGACAAAATTTGGTTTTGATTTCACATTTTCTATGTGAAAAAGTCTAGGCCTTAGTGATCTTCTTGAAGGTTTCGATTTCTTTTCTATTTTCAATCTCAGTTTTTTAAAATAACTTTGCATCTATTCATTGTTACATTCAGCATGTTACTTGACTCATTCATCTTATTCCTGAGCTTTTCAATTTTAGATTCAAGATTCAACTTTTCATTAATAATTCTATCAAGATCATTCAAAACTCTTTCAAACATGATGATAATATTAACTTTAGATAGTTTGCTCAAATCATTGGTTAGAAGTTGAAGTGACCCGTTTTGTCACAAATAAAACAAGGGTTAGAAGTTAATTTAGATAAGAACTTATCACTTATCTTCTTCTTTTTATCATTATTTTTCATGTAATTCAGATATCTTTTGCTTAGGAAGGCTATGGTCTCATTATCGCATCTTCCACATGCTTCACAGGCTTTTGGAGTTTTTATTGCTTGAAGGGCCAGGTCTTTCATCTTGGATGACTCATCAGGTTCATCTTCTTCTTCTTGCTTCAAAATCTTCTCATAAGTGATCAAGAAGCCAATCAAATCACTCAAAGGTAGCTTCTTCAAGTCCTTGTCTTCTTGTATGGCAGTGACCTTTTCATTCCAAGCCTCCAGAAGACTTTTGAGAACTTTTCTCACCAATTCATTAGGAGTGTATGATTTACCAGGTGAATCTAGTTTATTGACAATTTCATTGAACCTGGTAAACATCTCCTTGATGGTCTCATTGGGGCATCTTGAAGTTCTCTAACTGAGAAACCAAAATATCAATTTATTGCTCCTTCACTTCACTGATTCCTTCATATTCACCTCCAAAGTGTCCCAATTCTCCTTGGAGTCTTGCATATTGAGATTTGCTTGTTTGCTTGTATTCAACACCATTCAAGCAATATATGAGAATCTTCTTTACTCTTACATTCCTCATCATCTTTTGGAAGTCTTCAGTAACCCATTCACCTCCTGCTTTCTCAATCATCTTTTCATCAGCATCTTTTTTCTCTATCTTCAGTGATCCATTCTGAATGATCTCCCACAGCTATCAGTCCTCAGATTGAATACGGATCTCCATCTTCCCTTTTCAGAAACCTTTGTAGGTTATATCAAACAATGGTGGCCTGTGCTCAGATGCCCCGTCCTTTTCAGCCTTTGTCAAACTTCTTTTTCTTTTCAAGTAGTTAGCCTTTAAGAAGAACCTACTCTGATACCAATTGTTGGTTTGTAGAGGATACTCGAGGGGGGGGGGTGTTAAAAAAAGGATTTTCGAACTCTTTTTCACTTTCTTAATGTGGAAGGCCCGAGTTTTTAGCAAGGCCTGAGCCTTTCTCATCATGTTCACTTGTTTGTAAGTCACCAACTGCTTTGTATGTTGTATACTGTGCGATCAAGAACAAAAGAAGTAAAGAGAGAGTGGACACAGTTTTTATATTGGTTCGTCTCTTGCCCAAAACTATGAAATAAGAGATTTGCATCTAGTATCTAGTGGGATTTTTTATAAACTTTGCACTATGGTCTCCTTCACTAGTATATATCTTCTCCCTCTCCTTCACTAGTTCTCCAGATCAATTTTATAGAATCTCTGTATCACCAACATCCTGGTAACACAGTCAACACCAGTTACAACTTGTACTAAATCCCCAGACGTCACCCTAAGTACATCTTGTTCTATCCCGAAATAAGCCTTAGCACCTCTAGTTGCTATCCTCCCTAATAGAACTCTTGAACCCTCAACTTCAATGTCCTGTGACAACACCTTGTACTTCTCTGGTCCTTAATCCCCTGGATCGTATTCCTTATAACTTGGCACCCTTGTCTTCAACAAGGTCTGGGTCTTCCTCTGGTTCAGTCACCTTGAATCAAGGAAGTCTTCTCGATCAATTCTCCAATCAAGCAACTGCAGCAGTTTGTGTTAGTTGTTGTGTGTCAGTTCCAAAACATGAAAGGATTGTCGTCTTAGACTTGTGGATGTTTGTGGAGCTGAATTAAACTTCTATGGATGACAGATTTGCTCTTTATTCTTCGATTGCAATATGGTGACAAGGTTGTATAGGCAATCAATTCTCTTTGCTCCCTTTTGATGATCTCTTTTTTATAGAACTCCAGGAATCAGCAAGTTTGGATCTCCATCTTTATTTGGACAGCCATCTGATCTTCTTTTTGTGCTTAGCCCTCCAAAACTTTCCATATACACAAAATAATCCAAAACCAATTTTTGCAACAAAATTTTCGAATTTTGCTCAATGTCTTGTTAGTCCATGTATAAGATATTCAGAATAATCAATGAGAACTTAACAAACTCAGCATAATCACCAAACAGAAGCTTTCCATGTTTATCACATATATGTATAGAAACTGGGGAAGGCCTACGCCTTACTTACACCTCTCAGTTCTAATACCAACAGGGAAGGTCGGGTCTTTGTGTGTTTTTTAACAATCTATATTCAAGATCAATTTCTTCAATCAATGTCATCATCAAAACGTATGAACTCAACATAGCCTTTTTGAATATATACTTTGAGTAAACATCTAGGGTTTATGTTCCTCTGACATACCCCTTGACCAGTTCATAACATAGGAAAATATTTTCCATAATATTCCTATCGGGAATAAAAGCAGATTGAGGAGGGTGTGTAATCTCACCAAGCACTACCTGCATGCGATTGGCAATGCACTTAGTGATAATCTTGTTAATAATACTACGACATGCAATGGGATGGAATCCTGCAGCTCCAAAAGCATTTGGTACTTTTGGAGCAAGATCTATGGCTACAGCATTGATAGATCTAATGATTGTACCATGAGATAAGCACTCAATAATAGCATCAGATAAATCATCATCAATAATAGGGCATGTTTTCTTAAAAAACAAGCATTTAGACCATCAGGGCCAGGAGTATTATGATTGTCCATAGACAATAATGCTTTCTTAATCTCCTTCCTAGACCAAGGAAATAGGAGCAAGTTCTGTTGCTGAGAAGAAAATTTATTTCCCACATCAAAATCTGAGAAGAGCAGTCCTTAGCTGAGGTAGAAGAACCAAGAATCTGCCTAAAATATTCAGACAAGACCTTTGCAACCTCCATAGAACCAAATACGTTCAAATTCTGAGAGTTATACACGATGTGATTATTTAGATCGTTTTCATAGAACAAACAACATGAAAATATTTAGAGTTACTATCACCTTCTTTCAGCTAACGCACCTTACTCATTTGCTGCAAATGCACGGGCTCCTTTTTGTTACGAACGGGCCTGTTAATTATAAACACAAACAATAACGAGTGCGCAAAAATAAATTGAGACAAAGAATTTTATGTGGAAACCCTTACGGGAGAAAACCACGGGCGATCGCCGCCGACGAAGAATCCACTAACCAAATGAGGAAATACAAAAAGGAGGTACGCTCAAAAAATATTGAGAATCTCACAATAAGGGATAGAGATAATAATCTCTAAAACAAATCTCTTAAACCCTCAATATGTTTTTGTGTGTATAGGTAAATAGTGCTTCTACCCTGTATCACTTTCTCTATTTCCTGCCTCCCTTTCTAGCTCTCTCTTTTACAGCCTCTGCCCGGCTCTCTTTCTCTCTTGCACTCCTCTGTTTCCTTGCGTCTTCCTCTATAGATTTCCTCCTCTCTTTTGGATTTTGGCTCTGTACATTGCCCTTCTCTCAAATCCTCTGGCTCGTATTTATAGCAAAAGAAAAGCCTCTCAAATAAGGAAGAAGAGTCGTGTGAGTTTCCTCTTCCAGATAACGACGAAGGCGGCTGGATGAGGACAAAGGCGGCGGCGGCTTGTCAGTGGCGGCGGCGGCTGGTCAAAGGCGGCTGTGCTTTGAGTCACCAACAACAAATCTCCACCTTGACTCAAATCACGTCTGTCATCGTCGAGCAACCTCCACTTAGGCTTGAAGTCTAACTGCCCTCCACTCCTAAGAGCTTTAGGCAATGACGAAACTTTGAAACAGAAACAGGTTTCATCAACATATCTGCTGGATTATCTGTAGTCGCAATCTTAACCACCTTGACATCTTTAATATCCCGTACAAAGTAATAA
>JAOVYX010017216.1:0-22712 GCA_035668315.1 Drosera spatulata
CCAATCTAACTGCTTCTTAAATTATTTCATAATCTAACTATTTTCTAATCTAACTACTTCCTATATTATTTCCTAATTTAACAATTTTCGAATGTAACTATTTTGTAATTTAACTACTTTATATATTATTTTCTAATCTATCAATTTCCTAATCTAACTATTTTCTAATCTAACTACTTTCTATATTACTTCCTAATCTAACATTTTCGTAATCTAACTACTTTATATATTATTTTCTAATCTAACAATTTCCTAATCTAACTATTTTCTAATCTAACCACTTCCTATATAATTTCCTAATCTAACTATTTCCTAATTCCTACATTAACTAAGCAAATTAAAAGTATAAAATAAAAATTTTTAGGATTACTTTCACCATCGTAGCAACAGTACGTTTTAAAATTTTTTAACTAAAACTTCAAATTTAAAAAATTTCAATATAATAATTTAATATTAGATTAAAATTTTAAATATTTGAAATTGATAAAAGAGGAGGGGGCTCGCTCCCCTTTTATAGAGAGAAAGGGATGGAAACAAGACATATTCGTCGATGTGGGTTTGTACGCATTTCTTCTAGAAACCTAAAGGCGCCGTGCCCTTTTCCTTGCCTAAAGGCGCCTTCCTCTGGGAATTGTGTAGAAGGTCTTCTCTCACTACATTTTAAAAAATGACCCATTTTAATAATTAATTTATTTGTGAATCTAATTTGATAATTTTGTTTATAAATAGACCAAATATTATAAAAGACCCGTGTTCAGGTTCGTTATAGATGACACTACTTTGGATGAAAGAAACTAGTTGATGGGACCTATAATATTGGTTTGTCAACAACACCGGTTTATAGGTTAGTCCATCACCTGATGTTTTCGAAAATTTATGGTTCCTTCGCTTGGTTTTTCCGTGGTAGAACAAATGAAATAATGAGGGAGCAACAGAAAAACTGAAACCAGTTGGAAAATTAAGGTTATTTTCATGTCTTCTGAAGCTTAATTTTTGTTTAATTTCTCAGGTTCCAACCTTGCTTTAGCTTCGAACGTAATTCCTTGCTCTCTTTGGAGATGTTGATTATGATTCATTATGGTCCGGATTTGCAAGCAATGTAGTCTTATCTGTTATATTTAATTTTTAAATCTTCATGTGTGGATTATATTAATTATTGTCAGACTAATTAGTTGGTTTAATAAAATGAGACGATGTTCTCTTATTTTCATCTAATATGTAGGTAGTTAGTGTAGGTTTGGTAGATATTTATTGGTCTGTGATGAGTAAACCCAATAATTGATACATCCTTATATATATATCAACTAAGTCATCTTTCCTAACCCTAGTGGTGTCATGCATGGTGACTCATATACACCGGCCGTCAAGTGAATTAGGAAAGTGAAGCTTGTTAACGTCGTATATTCATGATCCAATTTTACACATCTAATCAATTCAATCGCGTACTCATCCTAAGTAATTTTCGCTGCGCATCATGACGATCAAGGTACGTCTATATTTGTTTTCAATATTTTTTTATATTCTAGATCTATTTATGACGATCCTCCAATTGGATTTGCCTATATGTTATTAAGAGGAAACATAGATTAGATTTAGAACTAAAGTAGAGATATGATTTTGCATAACCTTGAGCCCATCAGATATGAAAAATTTTGATCTGCAGAATTTCGATTATAGTTGATAGATCTGCGGTGAGATACTGAGACGCATGCTAAACTATATTGATATTTCATGAGTTAAATCTTGAAACCGGTATATGCTTTTGATTTTTGTCTGTTTCTTCGCATTGCCGAGGTGAAATGAACTTTTTGTTGGCTAGAATCATGACCGCGTAATTGAGTGATCTCAAACATCAGCCGATATAATCTCATACTACAGATTTTGGCATAATCTCTCTTCAGCTATTCAAATACATTAGATTTAGAATCAAATTAAATTTTGATCTTGCGTATATCGCTAAGGAATCTGCTAATGAGTGATTTCATATTAAAGGCATAGTATATCAATCTGGAAGCTCGTGGGATTTATTTCTGTTTTTGGGAATCTGTAAGTTTTGATTTTGCGAGCAATCTAGTTGGTTAATCGACTAGTATATGAATCGACTAGTTGGTTATTCCAGTGCTTTGATATTGGTACTCTAATTTTTGAATCCGAAAAGCTTCAACTCGGAAGCATTAAAAACAAATTTAGAAAACTTTCTATGAGTATCGATGATCTAGAAACTAAAGCGTTGACATAATGAACGGATCGGCATAAGGAACACGCTGCATAAAGTTAAAATTTGGTTTCACCGTTGTTGTTATCGCCACTAGTTATGATTCATTTTCTTGAGGGAATATAAGAACAAGATGAACATATAAGTGACTTGGTGATGAGTTAATCTTTCTGTACCCATTTCGTTTTAACGATCTGCTCATGGGACAACCTAGGTATTAAACACATAATAAAATAAATGTATTAAACACATGTTTTGGGTTGAGTTCTATGAGCTATACGAATAGCCTAGGTGTTTATTTTGAACTATTTTATTTTATGGACATTTGTATTGGGCCCATTAACTTGTGTTATTAGACAATTATGTCTGGACCTAATTTTGGATGATACATAAAATAAAAGGACAATCAAGTTTATGAGATGTAATATATTTTCATATGTAGGTTAAGACGACAAAATTAACATGTGTGGTTTAATGCTTGATATATCCCATCAAGTTCTCCCTATTAAACCATAATCCGGTTATGTAAGTAAGTTAAAGTACTCATCTTGGAGATGTTTCAGGTTTGAGTTGTAGTCCCCAAAGGGATTTTCTTATCCGTATTCCTAAAATGTGTCTCATAAGGTTACAGATTACCTCTTGTTTAATGCTTAATCATTCTCCCAATGGAGATGGTTATGTGTTAAAAATAGGAGGTTAGACATAGTTAGCATATTATTAAGAGATAATCGTCATTGGGATGTATACATCCAAAGATGGTAGATCATCTATGGTTGGTTTAATTCTCATATCCGCTACTATGTTGAAGATTTACAACTGCATGCCATGCACTCGACCCAAAGGTGTTTGCATGGTGATGTATGTGATCTCTAAGATGTATACTCATACAGTTTTAGAGTGTACATTGATTACTCACATGTGTTATTTGAAATGTCGTTTATCCTATCTTTGATCAACAACACTAGGGTTCCTTTATAAGTTCTTATACTTCGTAAATCGAGGAACAAATAAGAAGGATTTACTTCACTATTATATATAGTGGGAGTGCTTAATTATGGTTGGGGGGGGGGGGGATTTCAATTCGTGCATGCATTCAGCCCAAAAGTGCTTGTGTGATAAAATTTTTGAGATCTTCTGTATGTGTAATTATAAGTTTTGAAAACTACACATCATCACTATTTTATTAAGCACTATCAGTTTGGAGTTTTACATTGCGTGTCAAGCATACCATCCAAAGGAGTTTGTTTGATTATGTTGGTATTAGCCCTTTCCCCTCTTAATAGTGCAAGTGTGTAAAATCAATTCTCGCTACCAGTAAGAGGAATATATTCTATTCATTGCATATGTAGAAGATGATCTTAAATCATCATAAGGTGCCCTTGTTCATTTATGCTCTCTTATGATCAAGTGGGAGCATATGTTCTATGTGATCAATGGGCGCAAATTTAACTATCCTTGTTTCTTGTATGAGTTGCACATTGCAACACATGTTTCTACTAGGCGAGTCCATGTTTTTAAGGACTTTTAGTTGGTGGATTCTATAGTTCCAACTCTTTTGCAGTTTGAAAAACAAGGATGTTCTTTTCATAGGCAGGGCAATATCTCATTTTGAGAAATAAAAATAATTATTCTCTCGACTATACTGTTATGCATGTAGCATGTTATTTCATATTATATCCTTCTATCAACGAACTTTCTTTTGCGTTGCTGTTGTTATTGACTTATATGGACTCATGCATGTGCATTGTGATATTAACTTTTATGTTGTTTATTAACAATATAGTATCACAAGAGTCTATGTTACAGATAAAGTAGTCTCATCATTATTTTAAGTTCTTTGTCTATGTGTCTTTTATGACATAAAGTTTTAGCATGGATATTAGATGCTTATCCATTTGTTCAGTGGGAGCATTTGAGGCTCTATTGTGTTATATATATTTGTTCTGATAGAGTCAAGTAAATTGGACATAATTTATCGTTACATGAACACGTTGGTGTTTTATGCTTGACTTCATGTTTTCAAAGTCTCAAAGATAGCGTTAATCTTGAGCGAACGCTTGGGGTAATAAGTTGAGCCTTAATATATGTCTTGGGACATATAAAGTATATCATGTGTGATACAAAAAGTCAAGACATATGACTTGCTTTGTTTTAACACTACAAAAAAAACAACGTATTTTAGCTACGGAAAAATTCCGTCGCTAAAATAGATAAATTCGTCGCTAAAATATATTACCGAGGGAAACAATCCATCGCTAAAAACCTCGTCGCTAACGTAGAAATCAGCGATGAATTCGTCGCTAAAATAAAAAAATCAGCGACGGATTGACTTTTCCGTCGTAAAATTAATTTTCCGGGATGAACAATATTAGCGACGGATTCCGTCGCTAAAAAGATTTGAACTTAGCTTAAACTTAGCGACGGAATACGTCGCTAAAAAGAGCTAAAATTATTTCAAACTTAGCGACGGATTCCGTCGCTAAAATATTTTGAAATAATTTTAGATACGGAATTCCGTAGCTAATTCTTTGTTAGAAATATTTCATTTTAGCGACGGAAATCCGTGGCAATTTTTGATTTTTGATTAAAAAAATAAATTAAAATCACAAAAACCTGAATAAATACATCAACAATCGATAAAATGACTCAATAATCTCATCAGTAATATACATAATCCTAAAAAAACGAAATACATCAAATTTTCGTATTTACAAAGCCATCAATGGCCAGCTAATCGAATATCCCGTTCCTCTCGAGCCCAGGAGTCATCGTCTGGAGGCGGTCTTGATGAAGGAAATGGTCGGCCAGCCTCAGTCTTACAAGTGGACGGATCCTCGCCCATCCTTCTGAAGAGGATGTCCAGCTGCTGCTCCATCCTCGCCTGGTCTGACGAAGAGTCTGGACTTCTTCCTTCAGCTGGAAGTAATCCTCTGTGCTAGATATGGAACGAGATCTAGAGGCAGCGTTGAGGGCGGACTGTGGATATATCTGGCTCGCAGCTGAGCCAATGCCGTAAACCCTCCCCTTTTCGATGCGAGACACCTCCAGAAATGCTCGATCAGCCATGGCCTGAGATTGTGTTTGCACAGCCTCGGGATCTACCAACTCATCCATCTGCGACTCAGGCATCTGACTGAGTCACTCAAAGTATGAATCATGTAAACAATACATACGTGTTAGTCTTCTCTAGGTGGCTTTATGCAGGAACAAATTCGTTATGTATGCAAGCAAGTTTGCCTCCCAAGCGTCGATGAATTTCCTTGTCTACCGTTTGAGTTGTTGAATGCTTTTCTGACATGGTATTAGGTAAATTTGCTGAAAGAGCTCCAGATGTCGTTGTTATTTCTTACTGATACGCATGGACAAATGGTTGGTGATTGCCTTTTGTGTCGACAGTGATTCTAAGATGATGTACTCATCCTTAGTAAGTTCCACATGTGGATCGTGTCCAATTTTGAGGTAATTTCTTCTTAAATAAGCCTTATCTTTAATTTCGTTGCAAGGGTGACATATTGGCGACTAGAGGAGCAAACTGCTGGTTTAGGCGTGAACAACTGAATGTTTCATTGACACTTTTCACTATTCTGTCAGGCCACATGGGGATGACAACGTAAACAGCGAATCTCTCCCTGGCTCTTATCTTGCTAGCAATCTTTAGTGCCAACTCCATTGGTATCAAATTATCAGCCCCTGGGATCAATCACAGAATGTCATGAAACAGGCACAAAATCGAGGGATGAATTGGTCAGAAAAATGTGATGACAGAGTGTCTGAAGTGTATGCAAGCAAGAAAAATGTCTGAATTGGTCAGGAACTTACTTTGACTAGGGGATACAACCCTCACAGTAGCAAGAGCTCAGTGATTAGGAACCCAGTGCTGCGTACTCTTCATTGGTTCCTTGCCAATACATTGCTGGATACTAAGAGTAGTCAAGGAGCTGTTTTCCAGAAGGAGCTAGGTATATTCTTTGTGCTTTTGCACAATTTGATTTCTCCTGTACAGTAACCGTATCTTAGTACCGGATACTTGCTTGTGGAGAAAATTAAGACAGTAGCTATAGACAGTGTCCGAGCTCCGATAATTATTTGTAGGATCTTACGTGCTGATATGACTACGCATTTGGATACTATGCAGGAGAGCCAGGAAGACTTCCAGCACTGTATCTTTGAGTACTTAGGCAGCAGCTTCCACCACCGCCTCCTCATATGTGATTTTTCTTAGCTAGTTAGCCTAATTCATACGTTTGTATTTTTTTATTGAGACTGCACTTTATCTTATCTTAGGGGAGGTTGGTCATTCTTAGACATTCCATTAATGTTTTTATTTTGATTCAGTTGTCCTTTTTCTTTTTAGAGATGTATGAATCTTTCAGTTTTATGCATTCTCGTTCTATTTTTATTGACTCTTCTAAATTCCCACAATGCCCGTATCATATGTTTAACGAACATAAGTAATGAACTTAGTTCCATGTGATCATCACCTTTCATTCTTTCATTACTTACTTATGCTTCTACGTATGTTTTCTATTGTCTTCTTTCTTTCATATATATATTATGTGTGTGAGCGAGTGAGAGGGACTAATTTTTACTATCAAGTTATGTTTTGTCAGTTGTCGAACACTAACTCGTCAAGTGAAAGAGAAATCAGCGTAGTAAGTGTAGATAGATGGATTGAGGACATAGATGGCGAGTTTGTTGACACGAACAACCCCACGGTGGCTCCTACACCTTGTAGTTTCAACATCTTGAGGCGTCACATTACTGAGCTCCAAGAAAACCAAAAGCTGATGATGGAGCTGCTCCAAGAGATGAACCTAGCGCAGGAGTCCTTAGCAGGTGAGGTCAACCCCATTCGTACGATCTTTGAGTTTCAAAACGGGATGAATGGCATGATCCGAGATATATGGAACTGGTTCAGAAACTTTGGATGTTTATTGGATGAACCTTAGCTAACCGGTATTCTTTTGTCCTCTGCGTTTTATTTTTATTTTTACATTGAGGACAATGTGATGCTTTAACCTAAGGGAATTTTTAGGGTTGATGAGTTTTTATTTATTTATTTATTTAGAGTCTTTATTAGAGTCATATAAAACAAAAAATACAAAATAAAAATAACATTTTTTTGAAAATCAAAGAAAAAAAACTTATTTTTAAATCTATAACTTGAGCAAAGTAAAATGATGGTTTATGCCATGATAAGTTTTTCACTAATACATGTAGTTTGAATATTGTCTCCAAGGAAGTCCTGAATCTTCGCTAACACCGTTCTGTTATATTCTTATAATATGACCCTATTTATGTGTAGATAACGCTTAAGTGGTGGCTTGAACCGTAGCTAGACACTTTAAAAAAAAAGTGAAAAACCTCCACGATCCCCTTTTATGCAATCTTTTCACTTATCCATCGATTATATGGGCTGGGGCATGGTATGCGTTTTTTTTTTTTTAAAAAAAAATATTTTTGTTTAAAAACACCCGTCTTCCATGGTGACCCTCATGCTATTTTTGGTTATAGAGAATGCTCTAGACCTACTCATAAATAAATAAATAAAAAGCAAAATTTCCAAAGCAATTCAGAACAAGCAAAAAGCATGACAAATACCGTGTCCCTTATCTCGATAATCAAAATTATCATCTACGGATAAAAGGGGGGCGTGGCATTTAATAAAATGAGCTTGAGAAAGAAAAAAAAGAAGAAGATACATATCCAGTAGAAAATCTAGACCTCCTTTGAGACCTTGGCGCCTTTGAGAATGATCCTATATAAGGAAGCAATGGGGTGGAATAAATGAATTTTGAATTTAAGTTTTCAAAATGTTTTGTCTTGCTACATCTCTGGCGAATCTGTTAGGTGTGAAGGATCATGAGAGGGAATGATTTGAGGGGTAGCTAGATGTTGTGTGAATAGAGATGAAGGGTGACTTTCTGATGAATATTCCTTCGACATGTGTTTTTTATTGTTAATTTTAGGCAGTCTGATTACTTTGATGCTCGAGCTATAGGGTTTTTGAGTCTTGTTAGTTTTTCTTAATTTCAGGTTTCTCTCTTTGTTTTGAGTCTAGACTTTACTTAGGGACAAGCAAAGGTTTAACTTAGGGGAATTTGATGTGTATGAAAACACACATCATTCCTTTACTCTAAATGTTTGTTTTATACCTCATGTATAGTTTATTTTATGTTGTTAGTGTCGTTTTGTCTTAGAATGTTGGTACTACTGCGTTTTTGTGTTTTTCGCAGATCAGTGTAAAATTTGGAACAAAATGAAGAAAGATGAAGAAGATAGACAAGTCAGGAGTTCAAAGGCTGAAATTCACAAGTTTATCGTTATTTCACATGTTTCGGGAGCTAATGCGGCAAAGTTTCACGTCGACATGCCAGATTAGCGAGTTTTGTTGTGTTGTATAAGTTTATAGAGTTTTTTTTACGTCGTTTAGTATTTTTTGTAGTACTTTTAGGTGATCATCACACCTGTCGTGGCCACTACAACATGATGCCACGGGCAAGGAGTCCGTCGCGGGCGCTACTCCTCCATGGTAGCGGGTACGACGGTTATTTTTAGCGAAATTCCGGATTTTTAATATGTCGCGGGCACTACATATTAAGACTGGGTCGCGGTCGCGACGATCTCCCAGATGTAGATTTATTGTTTTCAACCGTCGGATCGTTTCGTTTTTGACCTATGCCTATAAATACACGTTGTTAGGGTTCTTTTAATCATCATTGAGAATCATAGAATGTTGGTGACGGCAGAGACAATTAGAGGAGGCGGAGACGCAAAGAGGAGAAGCCGACGAAGGTTTTTTATCAAGCTTTGGAGGAGAATAGATCCGCAATTCATTGTGTAGCATTGGACATCTGTTTGGAACACATCGTGTGCTGTAAAACCTTTGTTCTCTGATATTTACATCCTGTAGAATGTTTTTCTTTGATGCTATGACTCATTCCATCCATAGTTTGATCTATATGCGTGAGTAGAACATTAGTAGAGATGTGTTGATGAACTTTTGATGAGCTTAGATCATGAGATGATGCGTATTTAACTAAAACCAGAGATGTCGATGACGATTATGTTGAATGAAACCTGCTAGAACTATTACATAGCATGTGCTTATTAGATTGATCACCTAATATAGGTAGATTAGAGCTATAAATCGCACTAAGTGATTTAATTAGTAGCGAATTGATACAATATGATTTAAGCTAATTGTCATATATAATCAATGGTTTTTATTCATGTGACATTATTAGTTTAAGCTAATTGCTATTCATGTTATGAATGATTTTTTCATGTTTTGAATCAACTCTTTTGATGAAACCATGTTTGAGCTAATTGAAATGGTTTTAATTTATTGAGTTAGTTTGACTATCCGAGCTAATTAGAAGTTAGAAGATAAGGAACGTAGTGAGTTAAGCAAAAATTCATTACAGTCATTCCATATTAATCATTACATCTAAAATACAGAAACATCCGTGATTGATCTAGGCAACTCAAAAGGAATTCAACCATCATCCCTACATTTCTCCCAACTTAAGAAAACTCCTCTATAGCTCAGCTCTTTCTTATCTTATGTTCAATCTAGTTAGTCTAGTTTTAAGTTAACCTTTTAAACAGTTGAAACACCCCACAAAATTCTATCTTTATTCTTACCCCTACCTTAGGATAGGAATTACTTCAAGTTGAGTTCTGGTCGACATTCTCTGTTCACTGTGGGATCGACCCCCTGCTTCCATATCTACACTAGTATTTATACCGGGATAAAAACAAATTGGCACGTTTTACGACAAACGTGGAAGATGCCATAATTACACCCTTGACTGACTTCGCATCACCTAATAATGCTATCAAGCTTGCAGGGATAAGAGTAGAAGACGTCTACGTGGTCGACTTTAATTATCCCATGGGGATAGACTCATGCTGGCACGCCTATCGCAAGGCGACCAAATTAATATAATTGCAAGCTTACTCACACTCTAGACGTATTCTAATTAACTGCAGTAGTGGAAGTAAGGATCAAACCCACAGGGACGGTTGATGCAACTATTGGACTTGTAATGATCACGACAAGACTCCACCAACTTAATGAAGAGTATTAAATTTGGTGGGGGGACGGGGAAGAGGGTTTGTTTTTAATTAATTAAACTAATTAAATAGCAGAAATTAAACTAATGCAATCTAAACTTATAAAGAATACGGACTAAGGTATTTCCTTACATGATAAAAATATAGGAAAGTCGATTAACTACGTTCAAAATTTTAGGATCAATCATGGATGAATATCATTTAGTTTCGTTATTTTAAAAAGGTTTGGCTGCAATACCTTTGGACATAAAGTATTAAATTCGTTAAAATATTAATTACAATTGAGCTTGTATAATTAATCAAACCTATTCATCCCTAACTTATCGATAAGCTCGTATATGCTAAAATAAATAAACGGATTCAAAACAGAAGAATAAATCAAACATGAACATTAATAACAATTTTCTTAAACTATCATGTTCACATGCAATCAATTATTACATCATGACAATGAGCTTAAATCATGAATTGTTATTTGCTATCAATTTAATCACTTAGCGCTATCAATAGCTAGGTTAGAATATTAATAAGTGGCCAAACTAATTGCTTTCATAACAATAGGTTAGATATCAATAGGTTAGAAAATCAATAGGTGGCCAAACTAATTGATTTGATAATATATCAATGATTAAGGTCAGATTTTATGCATCAATCAACATATATGAAACTGGTTTAGGTGATCTACTTCATCTCATGATCCATTTTAGCTAGAACTTTATTAATCTATCCCTACAAAATGATTACTCACTCATAGTCATTATCATCATCACATATATCATATCCACATGCATCATCATCACTATAAAATGAGATTAACAGAGATAGGAGAACAACACAATGCTGAATAATGAAGATCCGATGATATCAAAAACCCTACATCTTGATCCGACCTCCACAAGCGTAGAAATTGAAGCAATCTAACCTATGGTTTTTGTGGAATGAAAGAACGTCAACTCTGGAAAAATGTCAACCTCAAAACTTCTCTTTCTCCTAAAAACACATGGGTATTTATAGAAAACCCGAAAAGAGTTCGAAAAAAACAAATAGATTTCGCAAATTGACCTACGTAACGATCGTTACAGGCTCCTATAACAACCGTTACACAGCTTAGCAATTCTGGAAACTACGATTTAATGGCAGTAACGGCCGTTACACTCAAGTGTAACGGTCGTTAGATAGCTTCAAACTCCAGAATAGACTCCAAAGCTTGTAATGAGCGTTATATCCTCCGGAATAGGTCGTTACAGCTCTAAAACGCATCCGTTTGACATCGTAATATCACCAAATGACCACGAATGCATCCACAAATGATCAACGCATTAAATCAACATCTTGGATAAACAAAACAGCTTCAAATCACGTCCAAGTTCTGGTCCAAAGTTTCATCTTCATATCATCATTTGTAATGACCTCCCACAATCAACTCTATAATTCATTAACATCTTCACACGCTCAAATCTGTCACAAAAAAAAAAAAAAAAAAAAAAAAAGAAACAGCAGTATACAAGTGCAATGACACAAACTAAACTAAAAACGCAATATAAAGGACTCGAACACAATAAAACAATAAGTTTAACATCAACAAATTACGTATGTTTACGCACACATCACATGATTTATGAGAAAACAGTCTAAAGACACAAAGTGGCTCTGGCTCAAATGTCTAACACATCTGAACTTCAAGTATATGGCTAGAATATCTTCTAAGAATTTGGCAAAGGGACTCCCGTCAATATCTCATGAGAAGAGTAAGGTTTGTAAGACTTGCCAGTCAGGCAACCAGACTAAGTATAGTGTGAAGGGTAAGCGTGATCAGATTAGTTCTTAACCTTTATAGCTTCTTCATATGTATCTATGTGGTCCAATAGATACCCTGAGCTTTGATAAAAAGAAGTATATCTTTGTCATCATTGATGACTACTCACGATACACTTGGTTTCTTTTTCTTATCAACAAGCGAGACACATGCTCTACTAACAAGATTTTTTAGGCAGGTTCAGAAAGAAATGGGATTAGATGTGTCGCTATAAAAAGTGATCACGGTATTGAATTCGATAGAAAAGAAGTTGAGCAATATTGCGATGACCATGGGATTCAACACAACTTCTCTGCCCCTCGAACCCCTCACCAGAATGGGTAGCTGAAAGAAAGAACCGAACTCTGATAGAAGCGGCCAGATCAATGCTAATTAAAGCAAATCTGCCATTATGTTATGTTCAGAATACAGCATGTTATGTTCAGAATCACACTTTAATCCATAAGACATTTCAGAAGACGGCCTATGAGCTATGGAAAGGAAGAATTCCAAACCTTGAGCTATTTTCATATTTTTGGTTGTAAATGTTATTTGCATGATAATAATAAAAATTATCTAGATAAATTTGATGCTAAGTCTGATGAAGCCATCTTTCTGGTCTACTCTATTATAAGTAAGGCTTTTAGAATATATAATAAATCAACTAAGACTATAAAAGAGTCTGTTTATGTCTCTTTTGATAAAACTAACACTTCATCGCAGAGAGAAACTTGCGTGTTTAATGAAGAATGTGTGCAAATTGATACATTGTCAGACAATGTTGAACAGACAAATATGAACCATACAGATGAGATCCCAACAAACACACTAGACGAACAGAGTATGACAACAAAAACTACTAGTGCACACCCATTACCAAATCTGGCACCAGAACAGCTAGACCAACCATGGCCTACAATGTGTGAAGCTCCTATGCCCTCCGAAGCCCCAAGGATGGCGTTTGGAGCCAGATGTACGAAGCCTCACTTTACTGATTTGATAATCGGAGACAAGGATGCATCAAGGATGACCAGATCTATAATAAAAAAATGAATGTCTATTCTCGTCCTTTCTATTGAAGATGGAGCCTAAAAACATGTATGAAGCACTAATAGACCCGAACTGGATAGACAAAATGTAAGAAGAGTTGAACCAATTCACCAGACTAAATGTCTGGAATCTGGTCCTTAAACCTACAGATCATCCAGTCATTGGTACAAAGTGGATCTACAGAAAAAAAGAAATTGATGAAGAAGGAGTTATCATAAGGAACAAGGCCAGACTAGTTACTTAAGGCTATTCTCAAGAGGAAGGCATTAACTTTGATGATGCCTTTGCATCAGTTGCCAGATTAGAAGGAATCCGTATCTTTCTAACGTATGTTGCTTCAAGGTCCATGAAAGTATATCAGATGGATGTAAAGAGTGTCTTTCTGAATGAATGACTTCAAGAGGAAGTATACGTTAGACAACCTCCTGGCTTTGAAGATGCAGACCATCCAGACCACGTCTACAGGTTAAGTAAATCTTTGTATGGACTTAGACAAGCCCTTAGAGCCTGGTATGACACTCTCTCAGACTTTCTTATTGAAAAAGGTTTTAGAAGGGTAGTTATCAATACCACTCTTTTTACCAAAATGCATAAGGACAAGCTTCTCCTTGTACAAATATGCGTAGACGATATTATCTTTGCATCTACTGACCCTAAATTGTGTGAGAGATTCTCTAAACTCATGTAATCATCATTTGAGATGAGCATGATGGGAGAATTAAAATATTTCCTTGGATTACAGGTAAAACAGATGGATAATGGCATTTTCATCTCTTGGACAAAATATTTGAGAGACATTCAGAGAAAATATGGGATGGAGCAATCTACCTATCTATCAAACTTGATAAAGATGAAAATGGAAAATTTATTGATGCTACTAAGTATCTTGGCATCATTGGTTCACTTCTCTGACTGCAATGTTTATGTGCAATGTTTCAGTCAAATCCTGAACAATCTCATCTGACTGCAACTAAGAGGATCATCAGCTATCTTAAGGGAACTCCCAACATGGGTATCTTGTTACCTATTTACTATCTTAAGTCACAACTATCTGACTATGGCATTGACTTCAAATCTTATCCTATTTACTGTGGATATACTTCTGCTATTGCTATTTCAGAGAATCTTGTATTTCATTCACGTACTAAGTATAAAGATGTTCGTCATCACTTTATTAGAGATCATGTTCAAAAAGGGAGCGTGTCTCTACATTTTATCCCAACTGATAAACAGTTAGCAAATATCTTTACAAAACCCTTAGATGAGAAAAGGTTTAGTCTTATTTGTGAGAAACTGGGTTTATTCACTCTGGTTGACTAATCTGATTCTTCTAATTGTGTACAGCTCTTATGAATCAACAATACTGATGGGAGCTCGTCTGATGAGAACTCTTCTGAGGATTAGGAATTTATTGTTCATCTGATTTGAGTAAATTCATCTACAGAGGAGTGCTGACTGTACATGGATAACATCTATTACAAACTCATATATCTGGTTACTTGAGTGCTTTAATCCTTTTGAATTATCTGAATGTATTGATTGAGAGGGAGAAATCTGACTGATTATTTTTAGTTGGGTGAGACATGATTGAATTTAATTCGTGTTGAGAGATGAATAATTGAATTAGTAAATCTGAAGATGAATCAATTTGATATTTATGTTTTACGGTGGAGTGTGAATGAGTTTAATTGAGTGTTTTAGGGGTTGAGTGTAATTGAATTGATCAAAGAATGCATGTGATGTGAGTTGGGGATTAGAAGAGTTTATTGATTGAAAAGACTGGTCATTATGACCAAAGTGCCTGTGCCGCCCCAAAACATGTCATAAACTCTGCCACAATGAGTGATTTTATAGAAAAGAGACAAACCTTTATGTCCCACATATCAGAATTTCAAACTATTGAAATTCTTTGAATGTTTACAATTCTAACCTAATTAATTACTTTTAGGGACTATATAAGGGGAATGTGGAAATAGAATTGAGCTTTTACGCTTTTAAATTCTCAAACTCTTGTCTGCCAACATACCCTAATTATCTCTCTCTCTAAAACCAAACAACAACAATGGCACCAACAAAATCTAAGACACAGAAAAACACAGTAGCGTTTTATATCGACCTTGCCGTGAACTTCGTAGCTCTGGGTATTGCTTATCCCCAGTACTCTGAGATATTGGATCTGCTTTTCTTAGCTGGATTAGGGGACTTTCTTAGTGCGACCTTCGAAATTTTCTATGATCATACGAAAGACATGATTCAGAATGTTGTTCTGCAAGACAGCGTGACCTCAGAGTTCAGCATGACAGTCAGAGGGAAGGTCTATAAGATTGACACGAATACTTTGTATATCACATTCAGGCTAAATGCATCAGATGTCACTTAAATCTCCGACGTCACTAGAAATAGATGATGGGGGATGTGACCATTCCATTCGAAAAGATTCTAGTGAAGAATTTTCCAGTTGAGTATGGCGCTCTGGCTCTGATCATCAAGAAGTGCTTTATGAGTCAAGGGACATCTGCAGACCAAGTCTCCACAGCTCATCTGAAATTGATGTGTGCCATCATCACCAAGACTCTAGTAGACTGGGCAACCATTCTGATGGGTCTTTTGATGAAGCACATAAAAGACATTGGAAAGCACCTTACCCACAAAAGATGTTTTGGAAGGATCTTGAGTGTATTCTTGAAAAGGACTAACTCAGTTGATAGAGTCAAAGGCACCCCCTTCTCTAAAGACAAGTACATTTCATTCAAGAAGTAAGAGGCAGGAGAGTCCTCTAAGTCTGCATCAACAGAGCCACTTCAAAAGAAGAGAAGGACAGATACTTTTGGATCATCTGTCTCACAAGTAGACATCTAACGCCACTAGACGAGCAAGAAGAGGAGTCTGCGGAGGAAGATCATGTTCCATTGATCATACGTGCCAAACGCACTCAGACCACCAGGGAACAGACAAATCCCCAGACAACTGGAGGACAGACTCCTTCTAGGTCATCTGCTCAGCCGAGGCAGACTACTGTAAGGTCTCCTGTGCCTACCACTTCTGGTAAAGCTCCCGAACAAGTCAATGAATAGATAAGGAGGACAGATGAGCGACTGGAAGCTGGTCTGGCAAGTAGCATGTTCAACGGTGTATCTGTAAATCCCTGTGTAAGATGAGGATTCAGACTCATTGGTGCAATTGGAACAGACCCATAAAATTTGATAGCTAACTAGTGGAAGGGGACAGGGAAGATCCTAAACACCTCAAAATGATCCTGCTGTAATTGAAGCATCTGTTTTTGAACGTCAAATCACAACAACCACTGAGTTCTCCGATAAACTGAAAAGATCAGTATAGAAACTCATGGAAGAAAAGATGGCTGCCACCATTGAATCCGTCAAAGACATATTCAAATCTGTACCAGTGCAAATGGACAAACAAGTGGAGAAGCTGACGGATCGAATTTTTTATGTTGACAGCAACATGAGAGCAGAACTTAACAGACTGACCACTATGGTGGAACCAAAGACTTCATCCACGTTTTTGTGAATGATACGGGCATCGAACTTCAAGATCTCAAAAAGAGGGATACGGTCAATAAGACTCTGATCAGTCACAAGCTTAAGATGACTTCGAAGGTGAATGAAGTACTACTAAAGATCCATGAGACTCTGACAAAGGTGAAAACCTTTAACGAGTCTGTCGCTGAGACCAGAATGGCTACTAATGCTCTAAAAGATGACATTGCTTAGCTGACTCAAGTGAGCACATATGCTGAAGAAGAAATAAAGAAACTGCTGGGACACTTCAAGCTATGAGCCAATATAACCCCTTAAAAGCTTTTTAATGAATATCAAATAAAAAAGGAATATTTAAATATGACCACCTCAAATCTTAGAAATTTAAAAAAAACAAAAAAAAACACCTCAAATCTTCATATTTACAAAAATACTACTTAAATTCTGTGAAATTTTCAAAAAACACTACTGAAATCAAACGATATTTTCAAAAACACTACTGAAATCATATGATATTTTCAAAATAACTGTTATCGTTAATAAAATCGTTATCTTGAACGACTTTTTCTTTATTTTTCTCTTGTTTAATCTATTCATCTACATAGTTTTCTCATTCCTTTGTGTGAAAACCTATTGTTTTCACATTATTTCTTCAATTTCGTCAACTTTTTTGTTTCTCAAATCTTAGTTATCTTATTAAATTTCTCTAATTCGATCACTCAAACCATAATGATCACTATTTTGGGTGTAAAGATGAAAATACTAAACAAGGAAAAAGGGAAAATGTAAAAAATTATTAAAGTCGATGTATTCACTAAGATTTGGGTAGTATTTTTAGTAAATATGAGATTTGATGTGTTTTTTTTTTTTTTGGGTAAATTCCTAAGATTTGAAGTGGATATTTGTAAAAATCCCAAGGGGGGAGGGGGAGTTGGGTAGTTAGGCTATGCTTCTGATTTGTTGCTCTATTTTATGCTTTGTCTGTTTGCCATCTCTTATTTTCTTTCATGAAAAAAGTTGAAGTTTTGATTCTCAGTTTATGATATGAACCCGATTTTAGCATATCTATATTTACTTGCCTAATTTTTTCTTTGAATTCATCAAATAGGGGGAGATTGAAAGTGTATTGAATGGATTTGATAAATCAAAGAATCACTAACCCTTGGGATAAAGTGTTTTGATAGTCTACAGGTACTTTGTTAGTCAATGTGTATCAGATAATGAGAATCAGAACCGTGAAAGCTCTGGATAGAATGATTGTCTTGGGTCAAATAAGTCTTCAAAAGAAGCTCTGGACAGAATTGTTGATTTGTTATAGATAAGTCTTTTGGGTTTTGTGATTATCGTGTCTGATTCAATGGGTCTATGAGTATCAATTCAGTTGAAGTCAAAACAGTTGTCAGATTGGTTCAAAAAGGTCTATTAGCTGTCGGCTTCAGATCAAATAAGTTAGTCTTTTGGGGTTATCTATTGAGACATGCATCTCGTGAAGGAAGTCTCCATTGACTTCTAGTCAGAATGCATTATTGGACTTTTTGTAAGAGAATTGGGGATTGATGGGAGAGCAATCCTCAAGCCTTGCCTATATAAGGCATAAGGCTACAGAGGGAACACATACGAAAGAAGCATACTTCTGAATACACATCTTCGAATCAAAGTGCTCAAAGTTCTCTCACTCTTCTCTCAAGAAAACTCTCAAGTGTTCATTAAGAATCAGTTTTCTCAGTAACATCATGGTGAAGACGATTATGGGTGCAAGTCTTTATTCTTTGTGAGTGTGTTACTTTTGGCAATCTATTGAGATTGTTTAGTGGATGCTGTGGGGATCAGTTGTCATTAGATTTGTTGAAATTTGGTTGCATGTAAAGATTATTGAGCGATCTTGAAAACTCAATCTGTTGAATTGTGATCCAAGGTGATCTAGTGGATTCCCTTCTTGGTTAGTATACTCCTAACATGAGGAAGAGTGGATTGACTTCAAATTAGTTAGTTAACACTGATTTGAGTCTGAACCACTATAAATTGTGTGTTCTTCACTTCTGTTGTCATCTTTGTTGATTTGTTCGTAGTTGATTTGTTCGTCTGATCAATATCAGGACTCTGATAATTAGAATCTTGATTAAGGCACAACTTAATCAGTAATCTACATTCCACAGTTCTTTGCTATCAGTTGAATTGAATAAAGATTATCAAATATCGTCTTTAGATCACTAGTCTGTTTAGTTGTTAGATTGTTGATTAGTTCATAGTTTGATCATCGTCTATTGAAATCTTGGTCGTGATTGTATGATTGAGATCAAGTTTGTTTGTCTGATCTAATTTGCTCAGATTATCATTTTCCGCCCCGTAGATAAATTTTAGTTGAAGAAATTTTTAGAACAATCTATTCACCCCCCCCCCCTCCCATAGTCCGTTATTGATACAATCACGAACTTTCAATGTTCATGGTTAATTACTTACGTTGAGAAATAGGATAGTTAGATGTAGTCTAAGAGTATGCAACAGAGTAGCAGAGGATCACAGATTGGAGGTCATTCTAAATCATCTAGATACAGTCTATATCAGAGAGTTCTGGATAAGTAATTGGTATGAACATGGACAGCAAAAAAGCACAAATCTATCAGTATCTAGGATTGAAGTCTCAGGAACAAGGCCATGTCACAATGTAGCAAAGCTGGCTTGTTGCAAAGGTAGAAACGCAGCAGACTAAGAAATACAGTAGGGCTGGTTGGTGAATGGAAGGGGATCAGAGCAACGGTTACATCAAAAATTTGAGGTTTGAAATACCTTACGACGTTGAAGACTATTATGAGGTAACCTGTCAACATCATCGAAGAATAATACAGAGGACAAACAGACATCTGTTAACATCAAATGGTACAGTCATGGGTTTTAATCCTCTGAGCCCTATAAAAGGGGATTCTCTCCACTCTGAGAAGGTTGACGACGAATTTGAGATTCATTTTGCAAGATGAAATAATCCCAAGTTGATTGTACAATTGTTCTCAAGAGTTGGATTGAATATTCAAAAGGGAGTTCACTATTCTACTTCAAGAACACAAAGCTACAGCAGAGTCCTGAAGTGATCTGTGCAAAATTTTAGTTTCTTGCCTTAGCAAGTTGTAAACTTGTAAGGGGTTTCTTTGTAAGCCAAAAATAAGGAGAGTGACTCAGCTATTGGCTTGGCTAAACTAGTCACCAAGAAAAGACTGGACTGACCTTTTTTGGTCATTTGACAATGGCTGTCTGAACTAGTATAAATCATAGTAGAAACTCTGAAAATTACAATTGGTGTTCGAGCCTAACTTTATAGACTTTACAGTTATTAGAAAGGAAAAGGCATGTTTTCTTCTTCTTTTACTTGCAAAGAAGTTACTACTAGTTTCTTTTGAGAAGAAAGAATGACTCCTCCAAAGCTACCTAAGTGTTCTAATAGCAGAGAATCTCCGGGACGCTCTTTTGGAAAATTCAATCACTGGAAGCTGAGGATGCTTGTCCATATGGATTCAATTGGTGATAGTATGAAAGATATTTTCATAGATGGCCCTTTCATTCCCAAGATGAAGAATCCAATAGATGCATCAAAAGAATTAGACAAGCCTAAGGCACAGTGGACAAATGATGAGTAGGACTTGGTGCTGATGGATAGAAGAGCAAGAAATCACATCTTCAAGGCCCTCGATGATGACATGTTCGAAATTGTGTTCCACAAAACCACACCCAAGGAGGCCTGGGATGCTCTACTACTTATGTAAAGACCCGAAGAATTTGAGACAATTTAATTTCTTAAAACAATAACAAAAATAGTATATTACTGAACATCGTAATTTACACAATGGGGTTATAAAATTACAAAAATATGAAAAGGACACAAAAAATTCCGTAAAATTTAGTTTCACGATAATTAACATGAATAGTAAATAATCATACGTTATAATTTATTTTGGAGGGTTAAAAGGTTTTTTTGATGATATAGTAATGAAAAAAATACAAAAAAATGAATGAAATACACCCCTAATACGGAAATACGGAGAAATAAATACTTAATACGAAAATACCATATTTATATGAAAATGACCTAAACCTAATTTTGTCACTTATTTGCTGTGATGTCAATTTATACTCAACCTAAATATAATTATTTATTCACTAATTATTCACTAAATATCCACTAACTACCTACTGAATACCCACTAATTATCCACTAAAATAATTTTAAATGATTTAGTTTTCTATATATACAAGCTCTCTTCTCCTAGAAAAACTTCTTACAAATATAAAAACACTTCTTGTCATGCAAGAGAAGAGATATGCAAGAGAAGAGAAGAAGGAGAGTTTGAGGAGAAGAGGAGAAATTAGGGTTATAAGGTGACGAGGATCTTTCATCATTAATAAGACAAAGTGATCATGTTATTTAGAAATTTTGTGAAAAATTATAGGGCCTATGATAAATTTTGATTTTGATATATGTTCAAGCCTCACTTGTCTAGTTTTTGTTAAAATGGATACATCATGATTTAGAGTTGTAAATATCAAGATATAAATAAAAACGTACGGATATATTAATCTATAAAAACTGGTTATAAGGATCACTTAGTGACTTGATCTGGAATTACACAGAAAGATTTAGAAAACGAGCCTTATATCAATGGAAATTTCTTGAAGTCTAGTTTTCACAACAGTTTAAACATCTATATTTAGAGTTGTATTTAAGAAGTTATGAGCTGATTAGTGAAGAAAGGTCAAACTATCTGACCTAGCAGAAAATATAAAATAGAATGAATAAATTGCTGTTACTGGTAAATTTGCGTGCTAGAAAATTTAATTCAATGAAAATATTGTGAAGTATAGTTTATGTAAAATTTTATAAAATGATTTTTGGAGCTGTATAGGTGAAGTTATAGATTTAAATGTGTCGAAGGGTCATGTTGGACAGAATTCGAATATGAACCGTTTTGACCCTGAAACAACTCTAAATATTCACAAACGCTTCTAATGATGATAAATACATAAAATCATCATCATGGACTATCAAAATAATTATCAAAGACTTTTCTCAAAGCTTGGCATCACAACATAACATTACTATGATGGTTTTTCAAGAAGTACGAATAAATATACTTAATTCCATAACGTGAATAATCATTCACAAGGGTATGTCTTAATACGCATATCCTATTATATTATAGGACTTGGAGATGCTCTCGTCGTCACTTAGGAGGAAGCTAAACTTGTGCATGTCAAGAACTGTGGTAAAAGGCAACGTTTAGATTTGTTGTGTGTCACGATATGTATTATTATACCGTGAGTATAATAATATGCATTGGAATCTTTGGATATGGCCACTAAATATGGGTGACGTAAAATAGTGAGTGTAAATGTTGCGTTCTAAATAGTGAGTGCTGTGGAGTGTTGATGCGTGGTGTGTATTATGCCTTGTTTTCTAGTATAATGAGGATAAATGTGTGGAAAGAGTATAAATCCATAAATTGGTGAGATAATTACATTGTATAAAACACAAAGAGCATTGTGTCTGTCGTTTGTGTTATACAGTGACTTGGTGGTGACATTGTTTCATCGACCCTATGAGGTCGATTTTGGTATGAGTGAAACTCACTACAGGAGATCTTGGGCTCCAGTTTGGCTGATCCCCTTTCGCGGATGTCCCTTTTAATAAAGCTGAATAAAGCTTGATAAGTTAAAATTGAATAAATCTCTCCAAGGACACAATTATAACTCTGAGGGTATCTATTGTCTGTCTTTACTGTGTTTTTAAAATAATAATTGTGAATTTCGGTTTGATATGATAAGTTCCAGAGTGCTGGAACAAAGGACCTAAGTGGTCATTTTTCTTGTCTTCTTCTCTCGTGTAAGCCCTGGTAAGGGGGTGTACACATTATTGAGCTCCTATAGTTCATGGTTATTATTTTTCTGTATCTTTCCTCTTTTTTTAGTTACAGGAGCAAGACTTGGAGGGAAGTGTGATCTAATTTTTTATGCTAGATGTAAATTTCGCAGCGAAGGTGATATTCTGAGTAATGATTGAGTGCATCAAAAGTTTCTAAACTAATGA
>JAOVYX010017217.1:0-22710 GCA_035668315.1 Drosera spatulata
CCACCCACTCACCCATAGTTTTCCAATGAGACTTATATAACTACCCACTAAGACCATTAAGACCTGACATCTCTTACTCCCATGTATCTGTTTCAGAGCTGTTTTCATTTCCTCCACCCCAAATCTACATCGAGCTTTGAAAGTGAAGTCTCAGGAAATCTGGTGTGCCATCATTCGAACAAACCTTCACCAATCCTACCAGAGAGAGACGAGAAAAGCCCAACATAGAAGGAGTGAATCATGTTGGTCAGCTGCCCCGGATCAGTAACCCAATTACCTTCCTCACCTACAAGACCCTTAATGTAGTTTCTCCTTCGATGGAAGCTTGCTCGTGAGTGGAAAAACATGGTATTCTTGTCACCTTCCTTCAACCACGTCACTCTAGATCTTTGAGCCCAATAGAACTTCTCTTTCTCAAGAAGTTCACTCAACTGAGACTTTACCCGAACAATCTCCTCTAGATCATTATCGTTCACCTGTTCAGTAAGCATTCTCGATAACCTTTTCTGCTTCATCCGAATGCCCATCTTCATCTCCCTGAATTTCGTTCTGTTTCAACGGGATAAAACAACTCTCACCTTATGCAATTTTTTAGGGACACAGCTGCCTATTTGTTCACCTAATCTTGAATCCCAAGCCTCCTTAATGATGCGATCACATTGTAGATCGCTTTTTCAGCCTAATTCATATCGAAAGATCTTACTCGGACTAGCGCTACCGCAACTAGCAAACCTGGATACATTGTCCCATTTTACGACAACAGCTAGATGATCAAATAAGCCCGAAAACAGGTTCGACACCGATACATAGGGGAATAAATCCATCCAGGACTCAAAGACGACAACCCGATCTAATCACTCCCACACCCACACTCCACCCCTAACCTTACGTCCCCATGTAAATTTTGGGCCGGAAACACCCAAATCCTTCAACCCACAAGTACTCAAAGCATCACTGAACCCAAGCATCAACCGAGGATCTCGAGGGAGACCACCTAACTTCTCAAAATTAAGTATGATTTCATTGAAATCACCTCTACATATCTATGGCAAATCCAATTCTGTCCCAAGATGAGTAAGAGCACGTCACGCCTAAATTCTCATGGATGATCTTGGCTCCCTAAAGAATCCTGTGAACCACCATTTCAATCCCTTTTCCTCGTCCTTAATCACTGCATCGATATAATACTGACACATCCTCCTCACAGTGACCTTGACCTCGTTGTCCCATAGGAGAAGCAAACATCCTCCCATATCACCCCCCCTCATTTGTCATCCCATTTCGATATCCCACTCTCCTTTTAAATCGCTCCAAGTCTCGTACATATAACCTAGTCTCGGAGAGGAAGACTAGGTGGGAAATTTCTTTCTCAAGCAATAGCTTGAGCACTCAAATTGTTAAGGCATTCCCCAAACCTTAATAATTCCACCAAAGGGCCATCTCATTCTGAGGATTAACCCCAGAAGCAGTCATAATCGAGCCTGAATTCTGACCTGAAACCAGCAGTAGTGCATCGTCCCACCTCATTCACTTTTCGGGAATAATACTAACATCATCGAGACACCATTTAGATCCTACGAGGATGGAGATCATGTGAGCATCACTTGCCTTTCTTTGGGGTTGTCGGATCCTTATCCAGTGAGACTTATCACATGGGACCTTAGATTTTTGGGCCAGCTGCTTGGACCTATTCCAAGGCACTATATTATGCTTAACCTCATCAGACTGGGCCCAAAAAGATGAGTTGGGCCCATTAACCTTTAGCCCATTATCAGAACTAGAAAACTTGATAACATATGACATAATTGGCACATGATCTTCAAATGGAATCCGTACTTCATTGCCAAGTTAACTCTTCTTATGCAGACCTATCGGACTCTTCTTATCATTGTAAGATTTCAAAATTGAAATCCCTAGATCCTCGCCTTGTTTCGTCTTGGTAAGGCAAGTTACTTTAATTGGATCATCCCTATTCTTGTCAACCACCATGGCCGTTCAATCATCGAAATTTGGCATATTCACCCCAAAATTCACTTCACAGGGGCCTTGGGAGAGAAGTTGGAAGGGTGAGACCCCGCCTTCGACTATTGCTCCCTAACCTTCACGAAACTCAATCCTTGCCTCTTCAAAAGGTTTGCACCCAACCAGGGCCCATATTGGAGATGTTCCACCGGACCTTCTCCTTCATTTAAACGCCAATGAGGCGTCGAGGAACAATCACTGACTCTATGCCTAATTATACTGTTACGAAAAAAGAAGTATGGAGCCCTCTCATAATTGACCGGAACCCAAACCTTGAAACCATCCCTCAAAGTTACAAAAGCACCCCGCACCAAGGGACGAGTGATACCTAGATCAATCTTACCCTAAGAACATTACCCTTCACCTCACCTTTATCGTCAATATACACCTTGAGAACCCTTCCCACCTTCCTACTCAAGGTTGTTGTGACTCCTAGCCGTAGATAGCCCAGAGGTAGGTGATCGAACTATACCCACGTCGTCAAATGATTGAAGCAATAGTCAGTAAGCCGTTTTGTAGCAACGTACCTACTCATCAATAAGACATTGTTCTCATAATGCTATGGACCTCCTTCCATTACCCATTTCAGATCCCCTACAAACTCAAACTTAAAAATGAAGACATTATCGTCAAAAGCTTTGCATTCCACACCTCCCTTAACAACCCAAGTTTTAATCACCAAAACCTTAAGCGTTTCCACTAACACCATTCTAGTTGATGGCAAATTTGCCATCATTTTCCTATGCATAGAATCATCCTCAGACACCACAGACTCTCTCTCCTCCACAGTAAGTTTCAGACGACGGTCTAACCGAGCCGCACACGCCACAACCTCCTCATCCCACCCCGCGGTGGGAGGATTCTCCACTGAACCCTTCACCAAGTTCGTAGAAGAGGACCGTCGACATTGGTGGAAGAAACGCTACTCACAGGATACTCACACTCCCAGGAAACCCTAGGAGAAACTGGTTTAAGTGTTAATCCTTGTTTATTAGTGTGTGTCTGGGTTATTGAATGATTGATAAAAATTGATGAAATTATTAAAATATTGTATGAAAAATATATGACAACGTAAATGACAATCCATGAATGTAGAAGGTTATAATTTTTTCACTATAGGTTGTCATTTGGGTTGTCAAAAATTATAGATGGAAACCCAAATGACAATCCATGGGCGGAGTTGTTCTAACACGCCATCAAATTATAACAAACTCAAGAACTAAAAAAATACAAATTCAATACTAAGATATGTGATACTATCTTGACCACTCTTTAGGTGACAATGTTAAAATATAGTACAATTAGCATTGGAGCAAATTATAGAAACTTTATACTGTTCATAGGCAAAATTTAGTTATGTATATGCAAAAACGCAAAGTTGCATTGAACTTGCTCTTATTCAAACATATTGTAACTCATTGTATATGAGCTTGTAAATTGTAGAAGATGAATGGACGAATCCTGTCGATCCTTTCTATTATCCCCAATGTTAAAGGTTTAGACATGACTCTGCTTATTCATGTCCGACATCATATTTGGAAGACTAGATAGACTTGTGCAAATTCGTGTCCGACTTCACACTTGAAAACTTTGGCTTGTAGAGATCGTGCTTGGAAAAATCTTCTGTTATTGGAACAACTAAAAGCTAAGACAGGCTAAATAACAAGCATGGAAGAAATTCAAATAATGCATCCTGCAGAATCCATATTTAGAACTCTTAACTTCCATATTTCCCATATCGCAATCTTTATACATAATCTTTATTTTCAGCATGTAATCTTTCCTTGTTTCTTATGATTTGTTTCCCTAGATTTGGGTCTTCTTGTGTATATATCTTCGATGTAATTGTACAAAAATAATGATTGACCAGTATTGAAAATCTTCTGCCCCAACTCCTTCAATTAACATGGTATCAGAGCTTACCAAATTTTCTTTTTGATCATTGTCATCTTCATGTCTGCCGAAAATTCAACCTCTTCATCACTTGTTGATTCGGTAGCGCCGACGATGACTACTGTTATTGATCAGGTTATGGTGACTGTCATCTCTCACTTTTTCTTCATTCCTCAGATCAACCCGGATCTGCTCTTCTTGACGGTGATAATTATCCGACATGACATCGTGCCGTACTACTCGCTCTAGAAGCAAAGAATAAGATACCCTTCATTGAGGGTTCTCTGTCAAGGCTAGCCTCCACTTTCGTCAATCTTCCGCATTGGGTCCGATGCAACAGCATGGTTTGTACATGGTAGATACACTCTACTGTTTCGTCTATTGCTCATAGTCTCTTGAGGTATGATTCGACTACATCGATTTAGAAAGATCTTTGCGATCATTTCTCTCCTAAAAATACGCCACGTATATTTGAGATTCGACGTATTCTTTCTACTCTTACGCAAGGCACAAATTCGATATCTGTATATTATTCTTTGTTTAAGGGATATCATGATGAATTGCTCTCTTATCGGGCTCCTCCGTTTCACATGTAGTGGAATTAAACGTTTGTAAGAATGGTTGGAAACGGTCATCTAATGGATTTCCTTCAAGCACTTAATGGGTCTTATTCTGCTCTTTGTAGCCAATTGTTGCTTATGGAACCACTGCTTTCCGTAAACAAGGCATATTCCTTATTGAAACAGGAGAAGAGACAATGAACTATTCACATGAACTCACGTTCTGTTCCTAACCAGGTTGCTATGGCCGTGGGAAAAAGTGCTGGTTCCATGAGTACGAAGTTGAACGAATCTTCTCGTCAAGCCGACATATTTTTGCACTTATTGCAAAAAGGATGGGTATTTGAAAGTTGTTGTTTTAAAGAGAATGGCTATCAAAATTGGTGGACAGGACGTCGTGACAATTCACGATCCATTAATTCTGTCTCTCGAGAGCCTTCAAATGCACCCATGGCAGCCGCCGTAACTACTTCGAGTGATATACCAACACTTTCGGCAGAGCATATTCAACAGCTCATGGCTCTTCTCCCTCCTGGTAATCATCCCTTAGTTAACACGGCTGGTACTCATTCAAACTCTATTGCTTTTACCTCATGGATTATTGATTCTGGCGCTAGCGAACATACAGTCTTTGATTCCAAGCACTTCACTTCTCTCACACCATGTACTGACTCTAAACCTATCACCTTGCCAAACGGATCTCAAGCCAAAGTTACTCACACTGGCACAGTACAATTATTTACTTGTCTATGTTTACATAACGTGCTACTTGTGCCATCATTTCGATACAACCTGTTATCCATAAGCAAACTCACTCTGGATTCTAGCATTGTAGTGTCTTTTACTGATAGTGCTTGCTTATTTCGGGACCAATGTTCGAAGAGGACTATTGCAACGGGTTATAAGCTTGGTGGCCTTTATATCCTTAATCATTCATCACCTTTTGCGTCTGTAGTTACTTGTGATAGGCAGTTTGATCTTTGGCATTGACGGTTGGGTCACCCGGGTTCCACTGTTATCGCCTCCCTTCAAAGCTCTTTCACAGATATCAGGATGTCAAATAAGTGCATGTGCACTGTTTGTCCTATGTCAAAACAAGCACGTCTTATTTTTCTTCTAATTCTATTACAGCTAAGGCTTGTTTTGAGTCGTTACATCTTGATGTTTGGGAACCTTTTGGTACTTCGTTGTTGTCTGATGCTCGATATTTCTTAACTGTTGTTGATGATTTTTCTCGTAGTATATGGGTATATTTAATGGCACATAAATCCGAAGTAAATTCCCTACTATCACAGTTTTTATCCATGGTTTACACACAATTTCAGGTTAGATTTAAATGTACAAGGATAGACAATGGAACAGAATTTTTTAATCAACAGAACTCTGACTTACTTTCATCCTTGGGATTCATCCATCAGTCCAGTTGCGTTGCCACCCCACAACAAAATGGGGTTATGGAACGCAAACATCAACGTTTTTTAAATGTTACGCATTTTCGTTTTCGATTATCTCTCCCTTTAAAGTTTTGGGATGAATGTGTTTTGACTGCGACATTTCTTATTAATCGTTTTCCTACCTCTCTATTAAAAGGACGATCACCTTTCGAAATTCTCTACAACAAGTTACATGATTTGTCTCGACTCCGTGTTTTTTGGATGTCTTTGTTTTGGACGAAACACAAATCCCGTTCATAAATTTGACAAACGAGCTGCTCTTGGAATTTTTATTGGTTATCCCCATGGAAAAAAGGGTTATCGCGTTTTTGATTTAACATCTCGAAAAATATATGTGACGCGAAACCTAGTATTTTATTAATAAATTTTTCCTTTTGCGATCGAGAATTCTATGCCTGCCAATACTCCAATGTTACCAAATCCTATTTTTGATGATGACTCGATGCGAGCTCCCATAGACCAAACTCACAGTACCTCAAACCCATCCACTTAACGCGTGCATATGCCCAGTTCCACTGCTGACAATCTCAATTCGCCTATGGTCAGTTCACCACAAATATCACAAACAATTTTCTCCACTACAGATCCTTCACTAGACACAACCAACAAAAGAGTGCTCCTCATTGTGACAATTACCCTTTGTAATACAACGGATGAGGCTGAGACTTTAAATAATGCTCTTTTACAGAAAACCACCAGCCTACCTCAAGGACTACCACTGCTATAACCCGACGCAAGCGTCCTTTTCTGCTATGGTCCCTAGTTACCATTTGCAACAGTATTTATCTTACAATAATTTCCGTTCTTCTCATAAGGCCTTTCTAACCTTCATTGTGCTCGAGAATGAACCTACCTCTTTCTCCGAGGCGATGAAACATCAGGAATGGAGAGATGCCATATAAGCTGAGAGTGATGCTTTGTCCCGAATAATACATGGTGACTTGTTCCACTTCCTTGGGGAAAACGACCCATTGGTTCTAAATGGGCGTTTAAGATCAAGCGGCACTTTGATGGCAGCATTGAGCTGTATAAAGCTCGATTGGTAGCTAAGGGTTATACTCAAGTCGAAGGAGTTGACTATCATAATACCTTTGCTCCGGTTGCAAAACTAGTTACTTTTCGTGTTTTGTTGGCTGTTGATACTGCTCATGGATGGCCATTGTAATAAATAGATGTCCATAATGCTTTCTTACACAGTGACTTGAACGAAGAAGTGTGTATGATACCTCCTCTAGGATATCGTCGAAAGAGGGAGTCATTCGTATGTCATCTTCGTAAATCTTTATACGGACTCAAGCAAGCATCTAGACAATGGTATGCCAAATTTTCCGCTGCATTGCATGATTTTATGGATTTCATCATTCTTCAGCCGATCATTCTGTCTTCATGCTCCCCAGAGGTAGCGCCCATGTTTTCATTCTTCTTTATGTTGATGATATGGTGATCACTGGTCCCGACACACATTTCTTGATGATGTAAAAGCCATGCTCCAAAATCAGTTTCATATCAAGGATCTCGGCCAACTCAAATATTTTTTTGGGTATCGAAGTTGCTCGGTCTCGCAATGGGCTTCATTTGAGCCAACATAAATATGCGCTTGATATTTTACATGACTGTAGTTTTAGTGCTGCGAGGCCTGCCCTACCTCAATGGAACTCAATCTGACGCTCTCCAATGATCATGGCGATATCCTTTTTTATCCTTCCTCTTATCGTGTCTTGTTGGCCGGTTGATTAACTTAACAGTCACACGCCCTGATATCACACATACTGTTAGCATATTAAGTCAATTCATGTATTGCCCACGTCAACCTCATCTAGATGTTGTTCATCGTTTACTACGGTATCTCAAAACTATACCTGGACTTGGTCTTTACTTTTCATCTGCAGCATCTATGACGTTAAGGGTTTTACTGTGATTCTGACTGGGCTAGTTGCCCGATCACTCGACGATCTATAACAAGGTATTGTGTTTTTTCTTGACGATAGTCTCGTTTGAATTTTTGATAGAATTGGTTCCTCGATACGATATCAGAGCAGGACGTAACATAAAGTTACGAGTTCGATCCGTGCCTCCCCCATTTACTGTCATGGATCAATGTTGTCCACACTTCATGTCTCGAATGAGCCTTTATGTGAGGAGGAGTGCTAACATATACATTTGTGGGTCTTCTATCATCCGTTTGAACTTTTGATAGAAGGCCCACGAATGTACATCTTAACAAGGACGAAAACAATAAGCCAAAACAGTAATATTTCTTCTTGTACCTGAATACAAAAAGGTATTGCAGAACAGTGAATGACTCTTCTTTTACGGCGACAACGTGACAAACGTGAACTCAAAATAGGAATGGAGCAACGCCACAAAAATTCACTCAGATCTCTGTCACTCAGAGGTATATCAGAGAAGGCACTCGTAAACAAAAAAAATACAAATCACAAATTACAACAAGCTTCGTGTAGGCCAGGATCACAAAGGACGCTCGATAATACTTTACAGGAATCATGAACTCCAGCTTAGCTGTTCTGTGAGGCATTGGAATCGTGTGTTGATGTGTGCCGGAATCGTGTGTTGATGTATGCATCCAGTTCTAGACAGTTCGGGTCCTGATTCCTCAACTGCCAATTTCACTTGAACTGTGCAACACTAACGTTACAAGGATCTCCCAGACTTCATATCGGGAGCCCAGAAGCTTCAGTTCGGAAACCAGAGAAGCTTTCTTGCAGGAGCCGGCGGAGCTAGACCAGGAATGTCTCGGATGTCCTTGTTGTTTGGGTTCACAATCTGCAGTTTGCGACAAGGATATGTTTTTATTATCATAGTTCACAAGGGGGAGAGGTAAAAGAAGACTTCACGCACAGGGTTCGTGAAGGAGATGGCTATTTCGAGAATAGTTTGGGTTGAATCTGCCGGTTGGCTGCTTGGTAACTCAAGTCTACCAGGATCACAGACTTTCAGGATAATCCATGGACCCTCGAGTTTAATTAGTAAGACTTCATTCAAACAATCGGATTGTCACATTATAAAGAAGATAACAAGAGGGAAAAGCATAGCCGTGGATGCACCTACCTTCACTATAATGATAGCTACAACTCCCATCACAATAAGGAAGAGCATTGCCATAATACATCGATCAGTGGCAACCTGTAGACCGTTAACTCATTGCTAAATATTTCAAACAAAATTTACTGGATATAGTGACAATGGAAGGTGGATATGGAAGAAACAAACCTGACGGCCGATTTCCTTGACCAACTTGGAAGCTCTTTTCAACGAAAAATGAATGGAATCTAGTTCATTGACAATCCTACTCATCTGCTCTGTCTGAAAAGACAAACAGGTTTTTGAAGTTTAGTTTCTGAAACCAAAAGTTCAAAATCAAGGCTTAGGAGGATAAATGTAAAAGAAGTTGTCTACAATAGAATGTCAAGTAGTGAATTGATCCAGTAAAACGTCATACCTGAGCTTTCAAAGCAGCAGCGGTCTCAGTCCCAACATCAATGGTCTCTTGAACAATCTGATGCATAATAGCATAATAATAATCACAAGTTCAATCTAACATCAGCGTCTAACTACCACAAATGAATTTTTCATCTACTGGGCGACATTGACTACATGGATCACAAGTAAGACTATGCCGTTCTTTCTCATTTTATGACATCGGGCCATAAAAACGTTAAGTTTTGTTGTACTTTCCAATCAAGGGCAATATCTATTTAAGTCCATAGACCTATATAATCTTCACTTCATTTATAGGTTCCTAATGGAGAGAGAATACAGCTTCCCCTAATTGAAAAGTTCTATTCGCCCGTCCACGGTCACGATATTGTTCCCCTACATACGAAATGACAATCCAAACATAGTTTTCTTCTTCGGTTCAAGCACATAATAATGCAATTGGATAGCAGAAAGCAAGAAAACCCAACCCTTTTGCCCCTCTCAATTGCTTGATCAGTCTCATCCATCATTTGGTTTCCGTGATCCATAAGCTGCTGGTTCGTCAATGCTGCATAGTACAGTTGCTCATCGCTTTTAGTTGGACAAAATACATGCTTGCTTTGAAATATAAATCGTTTAAAAAGCAGCATCAGGCTTCCAACTCACATTGGTAGACTTTTTCATCATTCTCTAAAACAGATGGAAAAGGAAGAAATGAAAGCACGTAAAACCACAATGGGAGAATGTCGTTGCGGACACTACAATTTTAGTCGCCAGGCTTTTTCAATTCCTCGTTTGCTTGACCAGTTGAGAGTATATCTCAATTAAGATAAAGAATTTCTCGACTTTCCAAGTGATTTCTCTACTTTTCAAGCGAAGTCTAAGTTGGTCGGTAGATGCTAAGTGAGTTTTTTTCTCTTCATCAATCCAATAATTCTATTCTGCATCCCTACCGGGTACCGCCAAAAAAAAAACCAAAAAAAAACCCATAAATAAGGTTCTAAACAGATAGAGCATCCAATTGACGGTAAGTAGAGGGCTTACTCACAAGAAGCTAATAATACATTATCTTCCCCATATCCTTCGTTGGGCCCTTCGAAAAGATCAACTCTTTTGTTTTCGAGATTTGTTGCATATCTATGCACGCAAGAACAAGTAAATGAATGAATGAGTTGTACGAAACAGTGAATGCACTATGAGAAATAATATGACATTGACTACAGAATAACATTATTATCAAAAAGCCAAAAAATGTGCAGCGATTACTCTAGAGGTTTTCACATGGGCAAGGTCAGTCAAACTGCAACAAGACATCTATCAAACACTGACAAGAAATTAGAGTCACAGCAGGGACGTAGACATTCCTGCATGAACACTCATCTTATAGACTTGCCCTTAAGCTTTACAGTTGCCTTAGGACACATAATACTCCTGATGCGCTCACTCTCCCATCTCAACTGATCATGAGTAATCGTCATTGATCGATAGCACTATTTATCATTTGACCATGATAATCAGAGCTTATTATTATTCACAAAAGCATGTTGTCATGATTACTTTCATCGCTTTGTCTCAACAGCCAAAACATACTCCTGTGTCAAAAGTTTATTTCCAAAGGAATCCCTCCGAATATCCAACTCGATGCTCATATCTCCTCCCGCACCATCCACCAAAACAATATTACCAAAAAAAAGGAGCTCCATCGCACGTCGTCATTCTTATCTACCATGTATTTGTCACAACTAGTGTGAACAAATATAAGATGAAACCTAAAATATCAGAAACTGAAAAATAGAGTATTCATCCAATAATGTCCCAAACTCAATTTAGTATCAAAATCCCAGTTACCAAGAAAATAGTAATATCTTATGGAAAGTATGCAACTTACTGTTTTTTCATAGCAACATAGGAATTCAACTCTTTAATCTGGAAAGAAGCAACAACAAGCATTAGACACTAGCAGGTAAAAATTGAGGAGGACAGAACATATTATGCATGAGAGCTGAAGGAGAACCATAGACTGTTTCTTCTCATGGAGTATCTGTTTTGTGTCTGGATCATTCCTGCTCTCTTTAGCCTTCACTTCTTGATCGAATTCTTTTATAAGCCTGAAAACAAACCAAGAATTATCATTGTTTTCTCCCATCGATTAGCAGAAGGGAGCTCATCATGATGCCTCCGAAACATTTTGCATAGCATATGGATAGCCATTACAACAACTTCCAAATAAGTTTTTTAAAAAAAGAAAAATTACATATCTCGGCTTGTATCTATCAGACTCATCACTAGAAGGTTTGAAGTCTCACATTCATTCCATTGTATCTATCAGACTCAAGAAGGTTTGAAAGTTTTGTATTAGACCCTAACTTTTTCAGGATAATGTAAATAATTTTCAACTAATACTTAGAATAGAAAGTAGTTGAGCACGTAAAGAGGAAGGTTCTTACATCAAATATCAAAGAGTGGGTCACAAGCACGCTATCAAATTATGGTTTCAAAAAGTGGTAAGCAAAGTATTGTCTAGAGAAGCCACTCATATATGTTACCAAATTATAGTAGGTTACTACCTCTTACAATCCTTCATCTTATCTGTGAGCTCCTCCAACTGCCTGCTCCGCCTGTTTGGGTCCTTAATCTTTTCCAACTTTTGAAACCCATTCCTGCCAAATAAAGAATACACCCTTCAGCATGCCATAACTCAAGCCCTTGCATGAAGCACATACACATAAATGATTGTAAGGGTAGTCTATATGCTAAAAGGAGAATGACATGCGGAGGAGTCCTCATATATCACAGTACATATTCAATTATCAACTATTGTATCTTCCTGAACTAGAAAAATGACCAACAACAACACAATGCTACATGCAGCAAGGAAAATTCAAAGCTCTCATCTAGACAAATGCAACATTGCACCATATGATGTCAAACTCAAAACATACAGAAGGAAAGAAAGTGATCAATTATTCCATAGCGTTTAGCAACATTTGAGTCCAACAACCAAGGAAATTGCTTTACACAACCCGCTTGTAAGATTTGGAGCACAAAATACCCCTCAACTGAAAGAAAAAAAATCTCAATTATCCACAATTTGAACATGATTATCTATTCTGGATCACAAGAGCCAAATAGTTAACACTAGGATGGGCATATACTATTATGGATTAGATTCTGATCAAAGTTGCAGACAATCTTGGAGATGGAAACTTCCAAGGTCCTTTTTCTCCAAGTCTCGAAGCATGTTCATCATTGTATTTACCCAGGAACCGAAGACGTAAGCTCCTATATCTCAGCCTTCTCAGGAAGTAACAGTTCAATGCTACTTATCGTGCCACCCTTATTTAAAGCTTAATGATAAATGATTATAGGCTTAATTAGTTCAACTACTACTTATAGGTCACGGTCTCAGTCTTACCAATAAAAATGCCATTTTCTAAACTAAATGTGGCTGTACTTTTCATCCAGTAGTTCATATGGGTACCCCTCACTACAAGTCTAGAATGCAGTCACACTCAAGCCCCATCCTGATACCAACCTAACTAACTTCGAAACTAGATTCTAGTATGAACCCCACAACAGTTGAGCAGCAATACCTGATCACTGGCCAAATCATCCATCAAATTAAAAAAGCTACATGTACAAAACCCAACAAGCTGATAATGAGAACGGAAGTCGGGATAGCAATAACAGTTAACGGGCCAAATTTGCCATAAATTTCAAAAGCTATAGATAGTGCAAACATTAGGATCACAGTCCAAGAAAATAGCCTAATCCTTACAGCATAGTTCAACACGAGCCATAATAGTTAACCATCATTCTGGGACGTTCTACAGAAAGACATCAAAATACATCGCCATCTTATAAAATGATCTCCGAAATTCCACCCAACAATCAAATTGCATTGCATTCCGTTACGACGGGGCTAATGCAGCCTACACCTCATGTCAAGATAATTACTGGCAGTCTTTAGATCCCTAACATTGATCCGCACAGGCATAAATCATGTCTTGACTAATTGAGCTCACATCCTCATCATATAAGCTATCACTTTATCTGGGAATGACTCGACAATGAGTCAACCGATCCATCCTCAAAGCGTCCACCAATCCAATCCAATCACATCGTCACAAACATCATCATACATTGAATAAATGCACAAGCCAACAACAAACTGGACATAAAAAAAGAAGAGAACATACGACAAAGCTCGAAAAATGTCGGCGATTTGGCCGTCGAGCTCCGCCAGCTCCTCGCTGATCCCCGACAAAGACGACATTTCCTCTTTCCTTGAAACCAAAATCAGATCCCTCGATTTCGGCGATGATCGTCAATTCGATTTCAAAAATGCAGGCGTTTTCTGCACCCGATTCGTATCAGCAGATCGAAGAACTACAAGTCGGATTCGGATTGGGATCCGAACAAATGCACTAGGATTGGATTAGAATCTCAGCTTTTTGAGGAATCGGAGTTCATGTTTGTTTGGGATTGTACGAGGATTTGACGGATGAAAACGGAGATTCAAAGCAATGGAAAACTGTTTTTTGTGGTGTTCTTCTTGTTTTGGTTCCAGATTTTCTGTTTCTTTTGTGTTTGCTTTGCCTTTTTGTTTTCCTTTTCTTTCCCTTTTTTTTTTTTTTTGAAGGAGATAAAAGGTGAATTTAAAATTTCTTGTGATCGAGCGCTCTGTCCAAAGTCAGTCAACGATTCATGCTTGATCGATTCATATATTTTTTATAATATTTATTTATTCATATAAATTTATATTTATATTTTATTAATTTTAATTTTCAATCATATAATATTTTTCTTTTCATCGATTTTAATTTTTAATCACATAATAATTTCAATAAATAAAAACGTTGTAATAATTTTAGGACATCCCAAGATGACAAAATGATATAAAATTTATAGGACGAAGGGAATATCTCATCAATGTGATGGATAATGACGGAATACTACTTCCTCTCTCCGTCTCATATTAATTGTTATTCTTTTGTTTTAACAAAATTATATTATCTTCGTTCCCATTTAATTTTAACGGTTTTGATATGGTATGAGATTTTATGTGTGTGTGTTGAATTTGTATGAAATTTGATGAAAAAAGAATATTTTTTAGAGATAGTGGGATAATTTGATTATATTAATATAAATTCATTACCAAATAAGAAAAGAATAAAAATGTTGTATTTATATTGGGACTGACAAAAGAATGTTATAATTAAATTGGGACGGAAGGAATAATACTTTTTAAATTGAGCCATCCTAATTAAATTATAATCTTAGTTTATCTAAAAATTTTCATTAAAAATATATCAAAACATACATTTTATTTTATTTTATATCATATCAACTCATTCCTCTACTTTTTCTCCTCCTTTTTTTTTCACTCCTCTCACTTATTAAAATTAAAGGACAAATTAGTCTTTACTATAAAAATCAACACACTCATATAAATTATCGTGTCAAGTCAATTTTGTTAGGATGGAGGGAGTATATTTTTTTATTTGGATCGTCCCAAAATAAATATTACTCCATCCGTCTTATATTAATCGCAATGTATTTCTATTTCATCAGTTTCAATAAAAATTACAATCTTTTCTCTTTTGATAACCTTTTAACATAAAAAAAAATACCAAATCAATCTCATCTGCTACACTCACTATCTTCTCTCATAAGTGTTACAGTAAACCTTACTTTCACCAAAAATATATTCTTTTTTCACCAAAATCCACACAAATTCAACACTTGTACAGATTTTCGTGTCGGGTCAAAACAATTTAATAAATATGAGGAAGGGAGTACTTTTTTTGTAACCTTTTTAACATAAAAATGTAACAAATCGTTCTCATCTGCAATACAGTACACCACTAATTGCTATCTTAACTACTATAATAAACTCCACTATCATTAAAAAAAAATATTTCTTTATCAAAATTCATACATATTCAACACTCACCTAAATTCTCATGCAGGATCAACACGTAACAATTAATATGGGACGGAGGGAGTATTATTCTCTCCCTTCCATTCCTGCTCCCTCTCTCCCATAATATAAATAATAAAGTACTTATCTATTTGGATGATCTCAAAATATGTGCAACATATCATATTTAGTAGTAATCTTTTTAAATAAAAAGTACCAAAACAATCATCAGCTGTTATAACACACTCATTATCTCCTCTTATAACTGTTACGGTAAATCTCACTACCACTCAAAAAATAATCTTTTTTTACTAAATTCCATAAAAAAAATTAACACACACATAAATTAGCATATCGGGCCAAACCGTTTCTTATATGGGGCGGAGTAAGCAATTTTTGCAACAGCACGCATTATGAAGTCTAATTTAGAACGACTAAATATCATTTTTTACGAAATTATTATGAAACAATAATGATAGATTGAGTTGTTGATTTTAATCCTAAACCAATTTAATAATTTTCTGACATCATTAAAAATAACAATGAAATGGTTCGAAGTGCATGCTGTTGTAAAAATTATGGGACAAAGGGAGTATAACATTTTCATTTTTTATTCTTATCAAGATAAATTTCGATCAATGTTATATGACGATTAATATTTTAACTTGTGTACTTTAATTGATGTATATTACTGAACAATCAAACGATTAATTATGAAATACTAGACGATAATATTGCAATTTGAATAAGTTAGAGAGAGTAAATGTAACGACTTGATTTGAATCACAAATTTATAAGCATGTGAGTTGAATTTTCCCAGTATTATCGAAGTACCCAAACTTTTTTAGGGAGATAATAGGGGGTTTATTGTGTGCGATGAAAAGAAAAAAAATCAAAGGTTATGCCAAACGCTATGATGACTAAATGGTTGTTTGATATATATGTTTAAAATAGTAAAATTCAGAATCAATAACAAAATTAGAAGACTAGAATCTGTAATCAAAAAAATGATTATTAGATAAGAAAGCCTGAACATTCAGTGTAAGAAAATCAAGAGTTAAAACTGAAATTCATTTTCCCGGAATTCATTTTTCTGTTTTAATTATTTAATTTAAGAAAATAAAGAGTTATACCAAACAATTTAGATTCGTTAACCTAAGAATCCAAAACCTAAATCCAAAATCGTGAATCATACCGAACAACACCTAAACTGATGAAATTACAATTGAACAATGTTATCCAAGAACGCTGACTTTTTTGATACGCATGTGACATTGTTTCAAGCAACAATTACAATCATTTAGATCCCTGAAATGATAAATTACATAGATTGTCCTATTAATGAATATCAAAGTGTGCGCTGAATGATGCTTACTATCAACGAATGAACCAATCAAGAAGTATAATTGGACATCTTTTGAACTACTCCTAGAGGTTCTCACCTGTCTATGATGTTCACCAGTCACCAGTTGCTGATGGAGCTTGCGACAAAATCAACTTCCGATAGAAAGCAACATTTTAATAATCGACAACGAAAATTATTCGTTAACCCACAAATGAATTTACTCGCATTATTCCATAAATGTTATTCGCCCGACAACAGGACCCTAACGGCATTGGCTAGTACCAATGAGAAAACACAATTACACATCGCAAGAAAATCATACATACTCTCTAAGACTGATCTACAGTACTAGAAAGGCCACAAGTCCCCCCACCTGGATTTTCTAGCCTGGCGATGAAGTGCAGGATTCTTAGCCTGCGTGACTACGATGTGATTAAACGAGCCCTCTGATCCATCCCTTTTGGATGACCGGCAGACATCAAACTCTATCCTTTTCCCGGCTTTTTGAACAGGGAAGACGATTCTACCCCAGCCGCTCCCGAGACCTGCTTGGACCTCATCTTCTTCTTCATCCACTACGTCTTCAGATTCCATGGTGGCATCGGGCTCTGGAATATCAGAATCATACATAGACCGGTCTTCTTCTTGTGGCAATTCATCGTCTCCTTCTGATTCTGTTGTAAACTGGTCCTCTGTGAGATTGATGGAGGAAATAGTTAGATTTTCAACAACGCAAGATGAAGATGGTACGTGGTAACACAGCAAGCAAATTTTAATTAGAAAAGAATAATCGACGAATATACCATAGTTGATTTCAAGTTCTGCTGGATCTCTTTTGGCATGCAGTTCCTTCAAAGTCTCAAATTTTATTCCATCAAGAGGCCAGCTCTCCCTGTTCAACAACGGGTGTTTATTTGTTAAAATCAACGGGATCAAGTCATCAAATAAAAGCAAAGGCATGTCGCGGCCTAGATGAAGCTGACTTGTGCAGGTCTGGTCCAGCTAGTGACATCAATGAGGGTTACTCCAGGCATACACCACATGCCTCTCCACAATGTCCATTTTACTTTTCCGATCCATGCCAAGGTCAAGCATTTACTATGTTCACCACAGAAGCCTATTACTGTAAACTTTTCTCCATTTCCCTAAGCATCTTGGATTATAACACCACAACGTTGTTGCTTTGAAGTTTGACTAGTGGAACATGCATTCAAGGCATCACTACTGGCAAAGAAGACCACTTACTGGGGACGTTTTCCTCGTTTTAAGACTACATATGAAAATTTCTCATCCTCATAGCCACGCAAAGCTCCACCTTTAGACCTCTACAAGCCAATAATACATGCATCAAGAGCATAGCAAGTTAGCAACAAAATTACACAGAACAAAAACGGGTGTGAAAATGGCAACCTTGTATATGCGTTGCGATGATGTTCTCTGCAACCGTTGGACAAAGTGGCAATATTTTCCTGATTTCTGGAGTGGGCATGGTCCATCATGAGGACACTACAACAAGAACAGATTCATCAGCTCAAGGCATATCACCAGGCAAAATGGAAGAACAATATTAGCAGAAAGAAAAACACATGCTTGTCGCATAAATGTACTTACTGGAGCTAGAACAAATGCACCATTCTTGGGAGCATCAGCACCCTGGGAAGCACCATCCAATGATTTGTCCTGTTTCCGACATTTCTGAGAAACAAGAAAAGATGAGATGAACAGTTAAAACTGATAGAAAAGTAAAGATGAAAAAAACTGTGCCATATAAGAAAAGATAACTCACCCGTTTCTCCATCCATAAAATATGGGAACGCATCTGAGATATTATATTAGACCCTTCTGGTGTGCCTGGTTCAACCAATACCTGTGATGCATGTTAATCACCAAGAAATCGAGAACATATTGCCCAACAAGCCAATTTCAGAATAAACTCTGTCGAGCCCACATGAAGTTTTATCCCTTTCCACATTAAGGAGCAAGGACATGCAATTTGTGTGCAGGACATGCTTATAAGTTTCATTTCATCCAACCCAAACATGTTTTAGGAAGCAATTCAGACGTGAACAAATTTAATCTTTCTCATAATTGAGCACTTTTTCACTGTAGATACTTAACAATTCATCTAATTAGGATACCACAGCAGCCTAATTCTAGCATTTTCCCCCCCTGAATCAACCAGAGGAACAAAGAGGGAAAAAATGACAGAGAAAATTTACCAAGATATCTCCAGTGAGATCCCATAGCTGACGCACAATTGTTATTCTGTCTTTCAGAGACTGAATCTCCCCAAGAACATAAGACTTCAACCCAAAAAGAATTGTCATCGGAACATGTTAGGGTCTTATGCCAAACTAATGCTCAACGAAAGGCACAGTGATGTAGCAGCAACAACTTACAGCAACCACAAGATCATGCCTCCGCTCAGACTTGCTGATGTCCTGACTTAAAGCTTGTATGCTACCATAGCTGTGAATCAATGGCAACTTCTTGGCATCTAGATCAATTTTGAGAGTTCACATGAGAACTGAGTCATCAACTAATTTTGATATGGTTCTCTTTACCAATTACCTTTTACTAGGTTCTGACCCGCCCGTTGCATTGAATGGGAAGGCTCCACCAAATTAATTTTCTCCATACTATTTGGCCAGAGCTCTCTCAATGCCCTGCATGATATTCTTCATTCACCGTATTTAGCAGACAATACATCATGATCTGCAAACAATAGATCATGTCTCACTCACCAATAAGCCGATCCAGTACCAGAACCAAAATCTAACACACTCGCTGGAGAAAACCCGGATACCCTTTTCTTGACCTGTTGAGAAAGAGGGGATCAGGAAGGAGTCAAAGTACAAATTAGTAGACGGTGCACAAAATAAACTCCAGAAGTTAGAACCTGTCATTCACAAAGAAACTACTTTCCTAAGTTTTCACAACTAATTCTCAAGGAAATGAACATGAGTCTAAAAGTGAAAACTTTCCACCTTTAAGTCCAACACCACTACTACACCAGCTAGAAAATGGCCGATAATACTATAAACCAGGTCAACATTGCAATGATCTAAACAAGATGCCAGCCATCACGGTTTCTAAACAGAACGATCCTCCAACAACACCATTCCTCAATTGTGATAACTATGATCTCAAACGAAGTCTCCATAAAAGGATAGCTAGTGAGGGTCTATTCTATCGAAATAATTAGGCTTAAGCATTTACAATAGTATACTTCATTGTTATCAGACATTGCTATTGGTATCATCTGCTTGATTGTCTAATCGAACTAATCGAACTCCTGTCCAAGCATAACACAATTGCTATGCCCATTCTACTCTGAAAAAGCATTCCAAATAAACCCCGGACATGAGATTCATCAAACAGCTATTGTAACTACATCTTTAAAACTTCATTCAGAAAAAGGAGCCATATTCGAGCATTGTATAAATCCCAAGTTCCAATTCTATTGCTTGTTGCTTCTATTTAACACTTGCAAGCCCCAATACGCCTTTTTCACATTCATATTCTCCAAATCTAATCATACTCTCGACAGTACACGAGACCACAAAGTTACCACTTCGTCGTTACAACAAACACCGCAATACAAAATCAAACCCCCCAAAACCCAAACCCTCACCTCTCTAAGCACCCGATAACAAGCCGCGTACACAGCGGGCATCCTCGTCGCAACATACGCCCCAACCTCATCCTCCCCATACAAAACCCCAACATCCCCACCACCCACACCCACACTCCCCACCTTCCACCTCTTCCCAGCCCCTTCCCTCAACGGATCCTCCACCAGCTCCTTCCCCGTCGAGCTCGCCAGCAACCGATTCGCCTCCTTCACCGCCATAAACGATTCAGTCAATCTCAGCACCTTTCGCTTCATGTTGACGATCTCTTGTTCTTTCAGGTAGGTTTTGATCGCGCGCCGGAGACGGACTGGGATTACGTGGCATCCAAGGGTTTGTTTCGCCGCTGATCGGAGGGTTTCGGGGGTGAAGAGCCTTTGGAGGGATTGTTGGATCGATGATGGGGTCGACATTTTGGGATGAAGATTTGGGAATTTGGGGATTTTGAGGGTTTAGGTTAGGGTTACATGTGAGTTTCGAGAGGAAAAAAAAAAAAAAGAATGGAAATGGTTGGATAAGTGAAAAAAAAAAAAGATTTATTTTTTATTTTTTATGTTTGTGAGTGGAAAGAAAAGAATTTGCATAAATTTTATTTGTGTTGTTTGTGAAATAAAAGGAAAAAGAAGGGAAAAAAATTTTAAGAGTATTTCATTCATGTATTCCTCACATCAAAATAAAATAAACCAAGTTATAATATTAAGGGTAGCATGAGGAAGGAAATTTTTTGTAAACATAATTTTTTTTTCATCCAAATTCTATCAATTTCAATGGGAAAGATTAAGAAGAAAAATGACTAAAATTTTCTATGAGGAATGAAATTTTTTGTAAACCACAATTCCTTTTCATCCAAATTCCATCATTTTTAATGAGAAAGATTGAGAAGAAAAATGACTAACATTTTTCATTCAAATCCATTCCTTTTATGTCAAAATCCAGAAAAGACAAAAAAAAAAAGTATATTTCATTTTTCAACTTTTTTTTCCCTTTCTTTTCTAAGTAGAACTTACAAGTAGGGTTTTAGGGTTTTGGATGGGTTGTGGGGAGTGTGATTTGGGGTCGCGCCCGCGACAGCCTTCTGGCCAGGAAAAATACTTTTTCGTGTCCCGAACCTTAAAACTAAATGCGTATTTTAGATATACAACACATATGCATGGAAATATAACGTCAATCGTGCATATACGATCACGTTTGATATGTGGTGGGGTATTTGGGGTTGTAACGAACTAGAATACACCCTTATAATGTATATACCCTCACGAAAAATAAATGAAATCGACCGCTAAATGATTAATAAAAAAAGGAATGGGGGATGTGGAGCATGATCTCACTATCCATGTGAACTAACGAAAAGCAAACGAATAAGAAATATCGCCCGCGACAGCCTTCTGGCTAGGAAAAATACTTTTTCGTGCCCCGAACCTTAAAGCTAAATGCGTATTTTAGATATACAACACATATGCATGGAAATATAACGTCAATCGTGCATATACGATTACGTTTGACTTGTGGTGGGGTATTTGGGGTTGAAACGAACTAGAATACACCCTTATAATGTATATACCCTCGCGAAAAATAAATGAAATCGATCGCTAAATGATTAATAAAAAAAGGAATGGGGGAGTGGAGCATGGTCTCACTATCCATGTGAACTAAAAAAAAAAACAAACGAATAAGAAATATCGCCTCATTGAACTGATAAGGACGGCATTGACATCCCTTGTGGATCCGTTGGATCGTTGGTCGTTTTCCTTGAAATTATTGAGAAGGTCGAACATGATGTCCCTTCTTTGATCCATTGCAATCATCAATTTTCCTTAAATAGCCTCGGTGGGTTTGGGTTTGAGTCATTGCACTCCTGTATTATCCTTTGAGTCATTGTCACGGGTGAAAATTAGCTAGGGAGCGATGGGCATCCCCCATCCTCTTTGCATGCATGCAGCGGCTTCCACGCCTTTGTGGCGGGACCACGGGTTGTTCTTTACAGGGAGACTCAAATTATCTCAATGCAGGCAAACGATATCTCGTTGAATGCGCACAAGAGGTGCAAGGCGACGCACAGAGTAGGCAGGTGCGAAAAACACAACCTATAGGGTAGCCCGACTGACGATTGACACTTTATCTTATCTCTGTACTCCGAGTCGATCATATCCTTGGAGTTGTCGCTACTTTTGAGTCGAGTCATGAACCCTAATTAAATGCAAAAGAAAGGAATAACTCTTAAAAGCGATACAAAGAAATATAAAGAAATGAGAAACGATGTTGTGTGATATGGCGCCCATATTTTCCTATATATATAAAAATGTTTTAGGGACTTTCGGCCATCGCCATAGCCGTTAGCGAAAGTTCCCTGTAATTGGGATTCATACTCCTGAGGTTGCTGAGCTTCATTAGCTCACGGTTATGTCTTTCAATTGCAGGTATGTCCCCAACAGCACCTGAAGGC
>JAOVYX010017218.1:0-22707 GCA_035668315.1 Drosera spatulata
GATAAAGTGGAAAATCGAAAAAAAAAAAATGGGGGGGATAGGGCCAATGAGAGGGTGAGTTGGGATGATTAGCACTGTCCATCTCACCATCATAAAAAAAATATAATATATTAATATAATTTAATTTTTATATGAAATCTTTTGATAGATTAAATTATTATATATAATTAAAAGAAAATAATATTATAATTTTATTAAAATATTTAAATTTATAAATATTATAATTTTATTGAGAGGGAAGGAACGGGGATTACTCTTCTGAATTGACCAAACGAATTCGGGCAAGCATGTTGCTATGGCTTGTAGCACGCAAACGTACCTGAACCAATTAATGTGTACTGAAGTGACAAAATGCATTGAAAACAGGGAAGATAAAGGCAACCGCCCCCGTCATTTCAAATACTACATCCGTTCAATTAAATTTATAATATTTTGATTTTGAGGAAATGTTAATATAAAATTTGATATGTGTATAATGATGATTAAATATAATTTTTTATAAATTTATCGTGAAATATTAATGATTATATAATTTATATAATTTTAATATAATACATATTGCAGGACGATCAGACGTGATTTGTTATAAAAGCGAAATATATATCCTTATATATAATATAATACAAAATACGTATTTGTTCTAAAATATATGGAATGGAGGGAGTATAGAACTACCACCATCCAAAAAAGCATTTTTCAACTTTTTAGAGCGCATTCAAATCAGATATTCTTTTCCTTTCATATTAATCGTAACGTTTTTATATTTGATTAATCTCAAAAAAATTACAACTTTTTCTTTTTGGTTAATCTTTTAACATAAGAAAAATATTAAATCAATCTCATTTGCTACAGGACATTCATTATCTCCTTTCATAAATGATACAATAAATCTTAGTATCATCAAAACAATATTCTTTATTCATCGAAATTCACACAAATTCAACACTCATATAAATTTTAGTATCGGGTCAAAATGTTTTAATAAATATGGGACGGAGGGACTATGATAAAATAGATTATCTATAGAATGAAAAACTAGGATATAGATGGAAAAAATAATGATGTAATTTTAAAAGTATATGTTGGAGTGTATGTAAAAATTATAAAATAAGACATAATACTTATTGATTAGTAGTTCTTTAAATATAGAATATTGCTCTAAAATATTATATTTTTTATAGATTTAATAGGACGTAAATGAGATATAATAAAACATAATAAATACTAAAAAATAACGAAAGCAAAATGGTTTTTACCCGGGACGTTCCTGCACACGTAGGCATCCTCCGTTTTCTAGGAAGTGATTGGAGAGGACATAAGAAACTTTTAAAATACGTGATGTGAATATTATTCAAGTATTTTGAGAAATTCTGTTTGTTCATTAAACAAAAGAAAATAGGATATGGTATGTAACTCAAATGATCATTGGCGATTGGATTGTGGTCAAATTTCATTCCGAAAACTTCATAACCAAACAATCACAATTTCATTTGTACGAAAGGGTAGTACATCACACAATTTTCTTCTTTTTTTTTTTTTTTCTTTACTTTTTGTCCAGTGGCTTATTTTAGTTAATCGTAACTTTTTAATGAAAAAAAGGTGCAAATCGATCAACTCATTGTTCTCATGGTGTTGAAGTACTATCGCACAATTAGAGACCTAAATCATCGCAGTTCGCACCCATGCACAACACTTGCTAAAGAATAAAGATCAATCGAAGATAACGAGAATGCCATCTGGCTAATCCTGGGCCTCGAGAAACAATAAAGAGCTATAAAAAGTCGCTGGGCCACAATTTTCAGACCCATTAGTGGTCTTCCGCTTTTACCCATATATAAGTAGGTTGAGGCTCATCTGAGAAGAAGACGCTTTCGGGCCCACTCTCTGATCCAAACCACATCAATTCTGGTGGCGCTTTGTGTGTGTGGCAGGATTGTTTTGATCCATCCTTTTCTTTTTTTTCCCTACTCGTAAGAATATTTGTTTTAAAAAATAAAAAATATTTGTGACTTGGATCATTAGTCTAATTGATGGATGATTAAGTATTTTTATAAACCTACAATGAGTAATACTTTTGCTTTTATAAGTGGTGCATCATGAGTCATGACCAATGAAAAAAAAGCCTTTTTTTGTTAGGTGATGTTTATTTTTAATAGGTGGATTGACATAAAAGGAGAGTCAGACCACATAGATTTCAATCATGTCATTGTTTTTTAACATTTTTTTTCTCTTAACGTTAAAATAGAACTCACTTCGTCAGGAAACGAGTTCACCGTTATATAAGAAATTATTTTCTGAAAAAGCGATTTCTGTTTTACATAAATCGTTTTCAGAGAAAACGAGTTCTGCTTACATGAAAAATGAATCACAAAAATTGGTTAGAACTTGCTTTCTGGAAAAACGATTTCTTCATTAAAATAAAATTCGTTTTCTGAAAAAGTGATTTTTTCTTCGACGTTGATAGAAAAAATTGGACGTTCTATTGTGTCCAATACCAATGCCACACAGTAAGCGAGTTGCCTAATTGAGCCATCGATTATAACATCGACCATATGCCCATGAGTTGCTTATGAGATAGCTCTACTAGAAAAAAGACAAAACAATCATGAAAGACTTACAGATGTATCTTAACAAAGCGTACATCATCGAAAGGATCTCTTTCACATTATGTACATTAGGTTGATCATAGGATTGGGGAATGTTTCTTTTTCATGTGTATGATTTTGTGACTATTTTTTAATTTTTGTATGTTTGGATCATTTGTTGGATTTTTTTATTTTTCTTTTAATTTATTCATTTTGTTATTATATATATATATATATGTATGTATGTATGTATGTATGTATATGTATATATTTATTGTACAAGATTTTTAAAGTTCCATTAGATATATACGATATCGCTTATCTGCTTGTTGATTTTTTTTTTATGATAGAGCTTTTGTTTGAGACAATATTGGAATAGACTAGATTATATTAGAGTAGAATTTTGTCTTATTAATTACGAATTTAGATATATAATAGATTTAGTAAAATTCATTTTTTTTTACGAATATTTTTTAAATAGATGATCTGCAGTTTATCATGTTCGATATGCTTCGACGTCAAACAAAATTGTATAAATATATATATAATACTAGATAGATATTAGATTTCCATACAACCCAAACTTTGTTAATCACCAAAAGATAAGCGTTCTACATGCTCATACCAGTTGTGCATACGTGAAAACCAGTAACTAATAAAGATAAGCCTAATAATTATATGAATAAGTCAAACCCAAATGATGTTTGACTCGATTCGACTCGACTTATTTACAACCCTAAATACATCCTTCCACCATTCATTTCCATTATTTTAGCCGAAGCATGTTTTCTGTCACCAATCAAATCATTAATCTTTGAAGGAAACCAGAAATTCAAATTCTATCTAACTATTGGAATCAACCACACAAAACTCGAACTAGTACGGTTTGTGTCGAATTCGAAAAGTCGGTTTAAGGTCGGAAGTCGGGTTTGAGTTTTTTGGACCCAGACGTGGATTTGTTGGATCGGATGATTTGGACCTGATCTAAATACGGGAACGTACAAGGTTTAGAAACAATAAGCTCGGTTAGTCGAGTCCGAGGTGAGATCCTCGGGGATCGACTCCGATATCTAAATCAGTCTTTATCCGAAAATAACTAAAATAACAGAGTTAGGGTCCAAGAAAAAACTTATCTTTTTAGTTAGTAAATAAGGATATTTATAGAGTACTATTCACTCTTTGTATGATGGACACTTGTCTTCGTTTTAAAAAGTGTGAGACTTAACCATCCATGAGGTGCTATTTGATCTTTTTTAATAGACTCTTAACTTAATGGAGTTGGATCTTTTATTGGGTCCTTATCCCATAGAATCACAATTATTTTACACCACTAAATATAATACTATTGATTTTAACATGTCACGTTCCAAACTAATTAAAAATTTAACTGTAAAATATTAATTATAATTCATAGTCATAGTCATAGTTTTTTTTTTTTTTTTTTTTTTTTAAAGGAGTTATAGTCATAGTTATAGTTATAGATACTCCCGGACGAATCACTTAGATCTTGTGGTCGAGCCGCGAAGTTTCGGGCGAATCGAGTGTACTCTTTGGACCCGATTCTACTCTTCTGTCCTCCGAGCAGTTTTCTAGCTTTGGTAATTAGCAGTAACAGGTTGGGGTAAAGAAAAAAACAGAGTTCCACCTGGCTCTTTTAGATCCTACAATCTAGAAAAAGAAAAATTCACATAAAGAGGATTTACCTTGAAGAAGCCAGCTATGGGAGGGAGGTAGAAGAGCTACAAGCAACCATGTCAGGGTTGTTTTGTTCCTATGATCAACCTAATGTACATAATGTGAAAGAGATCCTTTCGATGATGTACGCCTTGTTAAGATACATCTGTAAGTCTTTCATGATTGTTTTGTCTTTTTCTAGTAGAGCTATCTCATAAGCAACTCATGGGCATATGGCCGATGTTATAATCGATGGCTCAATTAGGCAACTCGCTTACTGTGTGGCTTTGGTATAGGACACAATACAACGTCCAATTTTTTCTCTCAGGAAACGAGTTCTACTTTATTGAAGAAATCGCTTTTTCAGAAAGCGAGTTCTAACCAATTTTTGTGATTCATTTTTCATGTAAGCAGAATTCGTTTTCTCTGAAGACGATTTCTTTAAAACAGAAATCGTTTTTCCAGAAAGTAATTTCTTATGTAATGGTGAACTCGTTTCCTGAGGAAGTGAGTTCTATTTTAACGTTAAGAGAAAAAAAAAGTTAAAAAACAATGACACGATGAAACCTATGTGGTCTGACTCTCCTTTTATGCCAATCCATTATCAAAAATAAACATCACCTGACAAAAAAAAGGGTTTTTTTTTTTCATTGGTCATGACTCATGATGCACCACTTATGAAAGAAAAAGTATTACTCCTTGTAGGTTTATAAAAATACTTAATCATCCATCAATTAGACTAATGATCCAAGTCACAAATATTTTTTATTTTTTAAAACAAATATTCTTACGAGTAGGGAAAAAAAAGAAAAGGATGGATCAAAACAATCCTGCCACACACACAAAGCGCCACCAGAATTGATGTGGTTTGGATCAGAGAGTGGGCCCGAAAGCGTCTTCTTCTCAGATGAGCCTCAACCTACTTATATATGGGTAAAAGCGGAAGACCACTAATGGGTCTGAAAATTGTGGCCCAGCGACTTTTTATAGCTCTTTATTGTTTCTCGAGGCCCAGGATTAGCCAGATGGCATTCTCGTTATCTTCGATTGATCTTTATTCTTTAGCAAGTGTTGTGCATGGGTGCGAACTGCGATGATTTAGGTCTCTAATCGTGCGATAGTACTTCAACACCATGAGAACAATGAGTTGATCGATTTGCACCTTTTTTTCATTAAAAAGTTACGCACTGGACAAAAAGTAAAGAAAAAAAAAGAAGAAGAAAATTGTGTGATGTACTACCCTTTCGTACAAATAAAATTGTGATTGTTTGGTTACGTAGTTTTGGGAATGAAATTTGACCTCAACCCAATCGCCGATGATCATTTGAGTTACATACCATATTCTATTTACTTTTGTTTAATGAACAAACAGAATTTCTCAAAATACTTAAAAGATATTCATATCAGATATTCTAAAAGTTTCTTATGTCCTCTCCAATCACTTCCTAAAAAACGGAGGATGCCTACGTGTGCAGGAGCGTCCCGGGTAAAAGCCATTTTGCTTTCTTTATTTTTTATTATTTATTATGTTCTATTATATTTCATTTACGTCCTATTATATCTATAAAAAGTATAATATATTAGAGCAATATTCTATATTTAAAGAACTACTAATCAATAAGCATTATGTCTTATTTTATAATTTTTGCATACACTCCAACATATATTTTTAAAATTACATCATTATTTTTTCCATCTATATATCCTAGTTTTTCATTCTATAGATAATCTATTTTATCGTACTCCCTCCGTCCCATATTTATTAAAACGTTTTGATCCGATACGAGAATTTATACGAGTGTTGAATTTGTGTGAATTTCGATGAATAAAACGTTTTCCCCTCCTTGCCACCGACCTCCCCTTCACCGCCATCGCAACCGCTGCAACAACCACCACCACCGACGACGTCATCGACTCATCCATCGTCTTTGACGATTCTTCCCCAAAGCTTCATCTCGGCACAAGGGGACATCGCTGACGATCTCAAGTCCTAATTTTTGGAGTTTTTTTCCAATAATCCAATCACAAACCTTAGCTTTCACCATCAATCGTCGATGTGGGATTTCTTGAATCCATTCGAGAGTGTTGAGAGTACTCTCACATCAAATACATGCTTCAATGTTGCTGAATGTACTGAACTCATCAAATTGTTATGAATGGCGGTGCAATCCATCGAAAGATGGTCCCTAATCTAGCGGAAGTGCTTGTGTGCCGTTGAGAGTGGCTGGGAGTGATACGGTTGTGGCGTTGGAAACCGGTGATGGGAAGAATCATGGATATCTTGTTCCGATTATTGATAGATTGTATGGTGAGAAGAGGAATCTGGTTTGTGGTGGACAAGGAGGTGATTTTGATAAGATATATGTTGTGGTTTGTCCGAGTATTGTGATATGTGATCAAATTGTTAGGATGGCTAATGGTTTGCGTGATGATAAGGGAGATCCGACTGGTTGCATTCTTGAGTAGACTGGTTGATTGAGATCAGAGCTACCTATCTGATCTGATTCGCATAGATGAGTGTTTTTCGTTGCATAGTTAGTTTTTAGTCAAAGCAATTCTTAGAACAACCTATTCACCCCCCTCTAGTCTGTTCCTGATACAATCACGAACTTTCATAGTCTCTTTGTTTAAAAACTCACAATCTAATCAAAATTAAATTGACAGTAGAGTTGTTCAGAGTTTACTGCAATAATGCGAAACCTTACTATAGTAATGTTGATTTCTTGTAATTTTGTTCTAAATCAAAATTGACTAACAATAGGGTTATAGGTACTTGAAAGCAGTCATGTAAAAACACAAAAATTTTCATACTGATTTGGTAATATAGCTAAAATACGATTATATCTCTTATTTCAGTCTTTCTTTGATTATCAATGTGATGAATCAAGAGGATAGCACTAAGTATGATCATTTTTTACTCACAATCAAGCTGTCACCTTATACTATGTAAACGACAATACAAACCAAAACTCTAGAACTTTTTTTCTCCTCTACAGGATTTGAAACAGCTTTTTGATCTTGTTTGTAGAACACTAGCTCTATTCAAATTATGTTTTTAGATTGTTGATTTAGATCTTCAGCAATCAATTTTTTATTTCTCTTCACTAGGAGCCTTACTGCACGAGTATTCAGTTCAGAGTAATGAAGATTCATGGATTAAGTTCAGAATCTCATCCAATCTTGGGCATCATCCTTTATATTTATAAGCAACCCCAGAAATTAAACCTTTAACAGAGTCATCTTTTCTCTGAATCATCGCTTTCATGCCATCCTGGAATCGTCTAGTCAAAACTCGTGACTTCTGTTCCTGACACTAAAGGACACTGTACTGTACACAGGATCCCACATGATTCTTTTCTTTATTTGGACCCCTCTGTTATTCTTGAACTTACTGTCTCTCAACCTTACTGTAGTAATCCTTTTTAATCAGAAGCAATTCAGGATAAACTATTCCTTACTGCAGGAGCCAAAATGCCCAAGCCTTACTGTCGCTTTACTCATGATCTCAATGCTACCAGCCTTACTGCATTTTTTTGAACCAATCTTACTGCGTTTCTCTCTAAACCAGTCTTGGTGCATTTCTTTCTAAATCAGCCTTATTGCACACCCATTGCAGGCTCACTTTTCAAGTAGACGAGTCTTAATCTTGATACATACTGGGATATTTTAAGATTAGAGTTTGTCTATCACTCAATTTCTATACATCATGGGTTTGACTCAATATATCTCTATACCATGTAAGAATTCTATTTTATTTTATAAATCGATGTTTGGAGTATATACAGTTATACTTAAGTTAATTTAATATTATTTTTATCTATTATGATCTCTTAGCGTGTAGTGCGCTGGTCAACATTCTAGTGTATAATGTTATACTAATTTTTCAGGTGGCAAACCATGACACGTCAGGGTATCAACGGAATAGACAATTTGGTAGCTTCAATTTATCTAAACTAGATATAAACTTTAATATTTTAAGTTTAACATAAAATATTAAAAAATCTTCAAAAAAACTAAAATAAATAAATAAATAAATAAAAATACCCAACCATACAAATTAGGAAAATAATTTCTTCTGCTATAATTCTTGTGAACTACAATTTCAAGTTATCACCACTTCACAGTCGCAGATGATTTATCCCCCTCTTTCTCCCTTTACTCCTCCCCCACCCTGACTTCTCCCGATGATTTTTCTCCCCACAAAATCCTAACCACACTACAAAAAAAAGGGTTAATTTACGACGAGAAAAAATAGCGACGGATGAAATCCGTTGTAAAAAGATACGTTCTGCGATGGATCCGTCGCAAAAAAAATCTGGGAAAAAAAAATTAAAAAAAATAAAATTACGATGGAAAGTCAATATCCGTCGGAAAACAAAAACAACATTACGACGGAATCCGTCGTAAAATACATAGGAAAAAATTATGATAAAATATTAACAGTGAATTAAGATTTTGCGACGGATTCCGTCGCTAAATCAAGCATTACGAAAGATTTTTTTCCCAAATTCCGTCGCAACAACACAATGTCCTACGGTATTGGGTCGGCTGCCACTCAGTTCTACCCGAAGAGCCAGCTGTTTGCAATCTCTAGGTCACAGTCATCGTCTGTTCGTGACTCAGGAGTATCTCAGGAGGTGCAGACGTTGCAGCAGCAGGTTCTCACCCAGCAGCAGGCCATGGAACGGATGCAGGTTCAGATTGCCTTTTTGATGAGGCAGATGGGCGCTGATCCTAATTCCACCTGCCAGGCAGAGGCTGGCGCTGATACGTCGAGGTTCCCTCCGGGTCCAGACGATGATTCCTGCCCTCCGGAGCAGCGACATCCCGGGTTAGCCGGACATTGACATATGTACATTTGTAACGGAATAATGTAATGTAACTTTGAAATGTATTTTTCTATTGTATATGATTTTGGTTTGTTTTTTTTGGAGTAATTAGTCGTAATATTGTAATTTTAAACAGGTATTTCGATAAATTTCTATAATTATTATTTATATTTTAAAAAAATATTCACATTCTGTGACGGATTCCGTCGTAAAAAGTAATTACTGTAAATCCTATATATTTATATTTTGCGACGGATTCCGTAGCAGAATGTAATTAAATTTGCGACGGAATCCGTCGCAATGTAAAAATGAAGTTTGCAAGGGATTCCGTCGCAACTAAATATAATTATTATTAATTTATTACATTATTTAATTATATTAAGAAATTAATTTAATGATATTTTATTTATTTATGCGACGAAATCCGTCGTAATTTAAAATAAATATTAAAAATTATGTTTTGCGACGAAAAAAGTCAATCCGTCGTAATATATCGTTGTTTGCGACGGTTCCGTCGCAAATTATCGGTTTTGCGACGCCATTGATGGCGACGGAATATTCCCTGCGACGGAGTATTCCCTTTTGCGACGGAATTCGTCCATCGCAAACTGTACTTGTTTTTTGTAGTGCCAAATCACTCATCAAATTAATAGCGTCATCAGTAAAACTCCTACAAACAGTAACATACGTGATCGCAATATCTTAGAACTGATGGTGTTCGACAACGACATCGAATCAGGAAAAAAATGGAGTACGATTGATGAGATTCGATCACGAGACTCGGAGGATTTCGAGCAAAAGAGAAAGATGAGACATAAAACAGGCGTCCTGTTTCACAGAATTGGCGTCCTATCTCACAAAACTGGCGCAATGTCTCATAGAATTGACACTGTTTGCAAATAATAAAGACACAATGTTTGGAATAGTGAAGACGCATTGTTTGATTTTGATTTTGGAATAGTGAAACAGTGCGCCTTACGATTTCTTGCCTTACTTTTTTGATTTTGATTTTATCATCTTTATTTGATGAAAACAGTGCGACAGAAACATTAGGATTAGGGTTTTCTCTACTCAGTTTTCCCAATCCACTTTCAACATCTCTGTTTGATTTCGATTTCTTGATTTGCTTGTTTGCAGGTGATTCTCTTGCATCAAAACCCGAGAATGACAACGCCAACGAAAGAGACTAAGAAACCCAAATCAGAAACATCGACGACGGCGGCGACAACTGCAACTGTGAAAGTGAAGCTGGATCTATTCGAAGATGATGACGAATTCAAGGATTTCCAGATCGGGCTTGGTATGATGTGATGATGATTGAAGAATGAGATGTTTTGATATTTGTGTTGGTTCTTTGTATTTTTCGATCTGATTTTGGTGTGGTGGTGGAGGTGGAGGTGGTGAGATGCAAAGAGATCGACAATATTGTATGTATGGAGATCTTTATTCCGTGTTGTATGATTAGAAAAATATTTTATAAAAGTTATATATTAAAGTATTTTTTTGAAAAATATTTGGATCAAATAAAAAAATATATAATGACGTTATATACAAAATATTTCACAAAATAATAATTAAAAAAAATTATAACAATTTTATATATGAAATCGTTATTTAGAATTATAAAACAATTAACTTTTCTGACTATGATAGAATTAAAAAATATATATAAAATTATACATAATCTTTATCTATCAAGATATTATATCATCTTTTTCACAACATAATAATTATTTTGTTAGTTCTCAAACATTAATGCATGTGGGCGAGTACTCTACTTTATTTCATAAACCGAGTTTTACGCTAAATTTTTTAATCTTTTATCTTTAAATTCAATCTAATATTTAAGATTGAGTACTAAAATAAAAAATATATGTGAATCATAATACCTAAATCAATTTATCAAAAATAAAAAATATCACATATTCACATTCAATATTTAATAACCTATAGAGAAATTTATCCAAAACTAAAAAACTTACAAAAATTCTAAAATTATAGACATGAAAAAATAATTCAGAAAATATACAACCTTTTCAAACGTTTTATTTCCAAAAAGGGAATAATGAAATATAGGATGAAATAATTTGAAGATAAGGGAATACACAAGTAGAGGGGTCGAAATAGCCAGTATGGATGAACCACGTGTAAGCCCACAGAAGTTCCCATATCACTATAAAAATGCAGCCAGCGGTGGAGAAATATGAACAAATCGCCATCACACGCCGATCACGCATTCTCACAAACTCCCGAGAGAAAGAGGCAGAGAGACGAAACCGCACCGTTCTCACCTCTTCTCTTCCTCGATTAATTTCACTTTCTATATCAAATCAATTAAATTTTGATTGAAAGAAAGGGTTTAAAGATGTTCATCGAGAGTTTCAAGGTGGAGAGCCCGAATGTGAAGTACACGGAGAGTGAGATCCATTCCGTGTACGATTACGAGACGACGGAGCTGGTGCACGAGCCGAGGGACGGGGTTTATCAGTGGGTCGTCAAACCTAAGACTGTCAAATACGAGTTCAAGACCGATGTTAGCGTCCCCAAACTCGGGTAATCTCATTAATGAATCGACTGGTTGATTATTTAATTTTGAGTCATTATTATATGATTTTTGTTTCGATTTCGAGTTTTGAATTGGGTGTGTGTGTGTGTGCATGTGTCGCAGGGTTATGCTGGTGGGATGGGGAGGCAACAATGGCTCCACGCTCACTGCTGGTGTGATCGCCAATCGCGAGTGAGTTTTCCATATTGGAATTCTTTGTTTTGTGGGTTTGTAATTTTATTTTTGGAAGAATTTTGCGGGTTTGTAATTTTGCTTCCTCGATTTTTGGAGTTTTGTTTGGTTGAGTAGATCATTCGGTTAAGATATGGTATCTTGTTATGTTACTAAGATTGCATGCTGGTTTGAAGAGGAGTTTTTCAGAGTGGTATATATGTAAATGCTGTGCAGTACAGTAAACGTTGAAAGACACACAAACTAAAATTCATTATTCAAATTCAATAGATGTGTCGAAAACTATTAAGTTTTTATCCTGATGGGTTTTGAAGAATTGACTACCCTTGATTAGGTTTGACAAAACTACAGATAACTTTTATGATTCATCAATTTGTACGTATATCTTAAAAACATACTGATGTTAAATTTTGGGAATTTGCTATTAGGGGTTTGTGGGGCTGATACATATTTCCCTTATTATTATTGTGTGTATATATGATAACAAGAAAAACTACACTCGGTAAAACTAATAATCCATGATCTAGAAATGCTGGATCACACACGAGAAAAGGGAACTGTATAAAAAGGCATAGCTGTGGCACAACTAGTGAGATGACTTTTGTATCAATGATCTGGCGGTCTTGTTTAATTAGCTGCAAATAAATGATGATCGATCCTTCATCAGGGGAATCTCGTGGGCAACCAAGGACAAGATCCAGCAGGCCAACTACTTTGGATCCCTCACCCAAGCATCATCGATCCGTGTCGGATCCTACAACGGTGAGGAGATATATGCCCCCTTCAAGAGCCTGCTCCCCATGGTACCACCCTACATATACTAATTCCTTTTTATGTCGAGGCTGTCGATTTCTAATATTGCTGCAAGCAGAACCGTAAGTGACAATTATGGATAATGTCAGGTTAACCCGGATGACATCGTGTTCGGAGGATGGGACATCAGCAACTTGAACTTGGCGGACGCCATGGCGAGGGCCAAGGTGCTGGAAATCGACCTCCAGAAACAGCTGCGGCCGTACATGGAGCACATGGTCCCTCTTCCAGGAATCTATGATCCTGACTTCATCGCTGCCAACCAGGGAACCCGTGCTAACAACGTGATAAAGGGGCCCAAGAAGCAGCAGGTGGAGCAGGTCATCAAGGACATTAGGGAGTTCAAGGAGAAGAACAACGTTGACAAGGTGGTCGTGCTCTGGACTGCTAACACTGAGAGGTATAGCAACGTGGTTGTTGGCCTGAATGATACCATGGAGAATCTGCTGGCTTCTGTCGACAGGGATGAGGCGGAGATCTCACCCTCTACTCTGTTTGCCTTGGCTTGTATCCTGGAGAATGTCCCCTTCATCAATGGCAGCCCACAGAACACTTTTGTTCCAGGTGAGCTTTTCTAGCTTGCGATACATGCATGATCAAAGTGCGGACACAGTGCCTTAGACTCTGGTATACAACAGGATCTTGGCAAGGCAATAATTTTTCTTGATTCTTATCCTCTTAAGTGAGAGGCTGTTTCTATCGAGATTGAATCTGCAAAAGAGAACACTGTTTATATTCATGAGTGCCTAAGCAATAGATTAATCACGTGGTGCTAACAGATGCAAGATTTATCTTCAAAGTTAATTGGAACTTCGTCATGAGCATCAACTATTTCATATTTGCAGGGCTCATTGAGTTGGCCATTAAGAGGAATAGTTTGATCGGAGGAGATGACTTCAAGAGTGGTCAGACCAAGATGAAATCTGTCCTTGTGGACTTCCTGGTTGGCGCTGGTATCAAGGTACTATAAGCTAATTCCTGATTCTTGTAAGAATCATTGATGTGTTTCAGGTGATCATATCATTTCATTGATCTTTTTGTGGGTAAAAATTAAAAGAAAGTTGAATTTGATCTGCAGCCTACATCGATCGTGAGCTATAACCATCTTGGTAACAATGATGGGATGAACCTCTCTGCCCCTCAAACTTTCCGTTCCAAGGAAATCTCAAAGAGCAACGTCGTGGATGATATGGTTGCAAGCAATGGCATCCTCTATGAGCCTGGGGAGCATCCTGACCATGTCGTCGTCATTAAGGTGTCTAGTACTGCTCAGCTTGCTTCTCTGTTCACTCACTTGTGTAACAAATAATCTATCTTGAATCTAACTGAGTTCTCTGTTCACTCACTTGTGTAACAAAGAATCTATCTTGAATCTAACTGAGTTCTCTTTCTTATCTAGTATGTGCCATACGTGGGTGACAGCAAGAGAGCCATGGATGAGTACACATCGGAGATCTTCATGGGCGGCAAGAACACCATTGTCATGCACAACACATGTGAGGACTCGTTGTTGGCTGCACCCATCATCCTTGATCTGGTCCTCCTTGCTGAGCTTAGCACCCGAATCCAGTTCAAATCTGAAACTGAGGTACCTGTCTCAATTATTCTCTTAATTGATTCGTTCCATTGATCTCGACCATGGCAAATCAGTAACTTATAATCTACCAAATTTTCACCAGGGCAAGTTCCACTCTTTCCATCCAGTTGCTACCATTCTAAGCTACCTCACCAAGGCTCCCCTCGTAAGTTTCTTGAACAAATTACTGCTCTTTCTCATTATTAATAGGCCGCTCTATCAATGGTACGTTCTATTTGGAATCAGATTGACTAGCATAATACAGTAGTTTAACATATGAGAAACATGAGCCCTATTCATTCACCCTGGTAAATTGTTAACTTTTTCGTTATCAAGAACCGGTGCTTCGATATCCATCAGATATGCACCATTACCTGGAACAGTTGTACTATTGTAGTAGCATGTCTCTATGGTGGGATGAATGAAGTTAAAAACGTTTTTCTTAAGTTGACCATGAATTATCAGCGGTCAAGTCATTTGCTGTTGTATCAATGAATCATGCACACTGTACTTTTGTCATTTCAAAAAGGGAAGTATTGATTTATTTTCAAGTTGCTGATGATGTTTTCCCTTTTGGGTGCAAAATCGACCAGGTGCCTCCAGGTACACCAGTGGTGAACGCTCTGTCGAAGCAGCGGGCAATGCTCGAGAACATACTGAGGGCTTGTGTTGGTTTGGCCCCGGAGAACAACATGATCCTGGAATATAAGTAGCTGATGCAAACCAATGACAGATGGAAACGAAGCAAAGAAGACACAATTTCTACTCTTTTTAATTTATTTTTTTTGGTTTTTTCAAACGAACACAACCTAGTTATCCAAAGCCAGTTGGGGTAACCGTATACTACTCAGCTTTCATGATCAAGCGGTGTTTCATGTTAATTTATCGCCCTTTGTTTTATGATGATATTGAGGGTTATATGGTGCTCCATTATGATGTAATGCTGTTTGCTTAAATGTACCTGACGGCAATCAGCTTTTAGCCTTTATTTTTTTCTTGTTTTTCTAAATAAATACTCCTGTAACTTTACTTATGCATTGGGCACTGTGGTCTTATCTGCGCATCGTCTTTGTTGAGTCTCCAAGGTCCGGTGAAAGGTATCACCCAGTTTGTTCCGGTCAATATTATACCCAACTATTTGTAGGTTTTCTGTCACGATATGATACGATTTCTATTAGCTTATTGAGCAAATAGTAATTGAAGCGAAAGCCGACAGAAATTACGAGAGATGATGCAGTGAACTGAACACATAATGAAACACGATGACATTAGTCAGAGATAAGGTTTATATTGGAGTAGAACTTACTCATAATCTTTCATTTAGCGTAGGGGTTATTGCATAATCATCCTGCAATAACGTATGAGGAAAGCTAATTGCGATCTCTAGTAAACCCTTTGGTATCAAGCCTCACAGGACATGCGACAAAGAGAAGAGCTATAGTGTTGTGTGATCAGTTAGCAGCTGTTGGGATCAATTTAGGCCTCGTAGGGGATTAATTATCCCATCGTCGATCAACGGCGGATGATGTTTGAGGTGTTGCGGTGGGCGGCAGCGATGGCGGACGTCGGCTGATGGCGAGCGGTGACATTAAGCGGCAGGCGACGTCGGCAACGAACGACAGCGATGGCAACGAGGTGGGCCTGCGATTGGCGGGCGACAGTGACGGTGGGCGGCCGGGGGGACTGCGATCGGCAGACGACGGTCGGCGGCTGGGAACAAGCATCATATGGAGGGCGGGGACGGACGGCGGTCGGGGACGGACGGGGACGGACGACGGTTGATGGGGGTTAGGTTATGGGTAGCATTGGGCAGGTGATAACGGTTTGTAGTAATATCAAAATCCTTATCCCTTTAGGTGGGATATACAATGAGACAGGGAGAGATTGATAGTGTAGAGATTAGAGGTTTTATCTAGGAAGAACAACTAATCTAGGAACCATTTTTTTTATACCAAACATAGGATTAAAAAGATTGTTTGCCCAATCATACTCTTATCATGCATACCAAACATGCGGCCTTAAAGTGTAAATGAGCAACACAAGAAGGCTAAGCCTAGCAAAGAAGCAACAGTGCAAGGTACAGCAACAGAGTGAATTCAAAATCTACCCCCAAGATTAACCCCAACACACCCCTTGTCAAGTCAAATCCAATATCCATAAACAACAAAACAACATGCGAACTCATAGCATAACCACTACACCCAATAAATTCACTTTAATGAACTCTTTTCTCATAAGGCCCATCACACGAGGTGATACACCTACAACCAAAAAAGCAGAATAACAGTATACATTTCGCCTTTGCCTGTTTCCTAGCCTTTCCAGCTTCTCTTACCCTTTCACTTTTCACACCATTGAATTTGAAAAAGCCACACCTTTGTTTATAAACCCTTTGAAAAACCCAACAATAATGAAGCAGAAGTGATCAAGATGGATGAAGCAAGAATGGAGCCACCTAGGGTGCCCAATGCTAGATGCAGAGCTGCTTGCAGGGCAGCCAAAGGTATTGATTTGGAGTTTGAGGAAGCGGAGAATGGATGCAAGAAGATTGCGAGCAAGGCGAGATCGGTGATGGTGAAGAAGGTACAGGTTGTGTATTATCTGACTAGAAATGGGGTGCTTGAACATCCTCACTTCTTGGAGGTGTCACATTGTGCCGATAACCCGCTTCGTCTTCATCGTACGTATCCCATTCATTTTTGGGCACTGTTTTGAGTTTCCTCTCTATGTTTCAATTCAAACTAATTCACAATGAGCGAAATCTATTCGGGATAGTATATTCACCTTGTTGAGCTCTTTTTACCCTGACATAGGTTTAATACTCTTAACATAATTATACACTGACGCTGGTCTGATGAGTTCGTAAATTTTGTGGTATTTGCATGGTCAGATGTCCTGGAAAGACTTGCTGTGCTTAGAGGCAGAGCGATGCCATCACGTTATTCCTGGTCTTGCAAAAGGTTAGCTATCTATATAACCACGTTGCACCCTGGAGATTGTTCCGATTATCCTCAATTGAGATAATGTGTATGTTGTCGATATAGGAGCTATAAGAACGGGTATGTGTGGAATGATTTGTCGGAGAACGATGTCATTTGGTCGTCGACGCAGGCTGCTGAGTGTGTCCTCAAGGGCTCTGAACTGCTTCTTTCAGGTCCAGGACTTCCTCAAGGTGTAGTTCTGTATTTTGTTGCTTGTTTGAGTTCCAATCATTACTTATCGAAAACATTGTGCTCCAGTTCAACTAGCATGGAAAAATTCATAAAATTTATGCTGCAAGCCTACAAGTAGTGTTTATATAAAATTTGATATCATTGGAGTCATTTTTGATCTCTTCATAACTCCTACGTTGCTACTGCTTTGCAGAAAGGGCAGTGCTACCACAACTTCAATCGAGCTACGAGAACCATAAGCATGACAAAATGAGTGCCAGACATCGCATGGAATTAAACCAACCTTCTCACGATCAAAGCGACGAGCTGGAGCCAGAAGAGGAGGATGAAAATGAGAGTAAAGAATGCAACCAGAGCGTGAAGACAAGCTGCACAGGGTCAATCACGACGCCATCATCTGGTTGTTCACAGGGAGCATCGATCACTGATGAGCTGAACAGCGGTCAAAACAGTCATTCTCCCCCTTGCACAATCTCATCCGATGACAATCTGACTCATTCCATTTCTCTCCGAGTAGTACCTAAAGATCATCACCAGGGCAAACCTTATTCGTCTAAGAAGTTTGAGCATGGTGACTCTTCTCCGAATGTGCCCTTCAATCGAAACAAAAACAGCAGCACTACTAGCTCATTTTTGCTGCAACTGATTGCTTGTGGAGGCGGGTCTGTGGTGAGCACAAAAAGCCGAAAGCCAATCAGCATGCCCTGCTTAGAGCAGCAACTAAGCCATCCTGACAGGGGACTATCCTATAACAAGTACTCGTCAGAAGATGATGATCATATGATCATAAAGTACATGCCCGAGAATCCAAGGTTTGGGAACTTGCAGTTGGAAGAGAAGGAGTTCTTCAGTGGAAGCATCGTTGAGGTTATGAATAGTAAGAAGAGCAACGACAATGGTGAAACTGTCGTCTCCAAGCCTGTTCTAAACAAATCTTCATCCTATGACGAGGAGAGGTTAGCGATGTTCATCTCTCTTTGCTTTTCTTATTATGTTGCATTCTCACTTTACCATAACGCTCATACGAGAAAAAGAAGAAGTCCAATAACACGAGCGACTAAAGACTAATATAGGCACCATTCAAGAGGTTGAACCACCAGTATCAGAGTACTTGCCTTATAATTTACATATCACGTAGCAAAAAGATAGATCTGATAATTATGCAAGCGAGACAAGACAAATCTAAGACTGGATTGTTCTGCAAACTAAAGCACCCACATTATAATTTCGTATCGCATAACAATATGGTGTGCTTTTACTATATCACGTTACACTAACTACTCAAAACCCGAAAAGTTCTTATTGGGTTCTCCTCCAAATTAAAAACCATCAAGAAACTCCTAGTATGAGCAAATGCGCGCTAGATTGAGCATCATTCATTCTGTAGCAATATTAATTGATGTTTTTATGTTTGTATCATTCATTCTGTGGCAATAGTAATTGATGATAGCAACTGGATTAGCAAATAAATCGACTTCAATGCTGCTGGGCTAATTATAAACTCTATTTTCTTTGATGAACAGGAGCTCCAAGGCTAGGCTAGGCTCAGAAACAGCAACAGCAACAGCAGAAGCAGCAAAAATAGAAGCAGAATCTGCTGCAACAGCAAGAGGGCAGAAAGGGAAGAAAGAAAAGGTAGCAGTGAAAGTGAAATGCATTCCTCGAAAGAAGCACCATACTCATAACAGCTCTTCAAAGAAAGACATTGCCTAGCAACAAAAATGATGTTATGATAAGGGATTGAAGCTAGATATGCCTGAGTGGTTCAGCCAAGTCTTTTGTTATGAGAATGCATGGGTTGATTTCTTTGTTTGTAACCCCTAACTTGTTGAAAGGCACATGCAAGTCCAACAACCCTTGCACACTTTGCATCACCCAAATTACATTTCATGTGTCAAACACTCAACATGAAAGATGTTAAACATGACACCTCTTAATCTTCCTGTGCAATCCCTCCAATTATATAGAAATTGATGAACAAAATTTAGGAGTATAACCATGATGTAGTTAGCGTACTTAGGCTAAAAATCAGGTTAGTAATCTGCAGTTTAGGTTTGATGCGGAAGAGCAGACGACTATAGATGAAGAGTATTATGGGCCACCAGATGCAGACCACTACTAAGAGATTTTAGCAAGGCAGCTAAGACATACATGGACAGCAAAAGACCTGTAAATGCTTCAGGATTTAGGATCAATCTTGTTGACAAGGACCATCACAGCAATGCAGAAGAGGTTGCAGTAGTGCTGGGTGCAGACGGGGTTACAGCAGTGACCGAGTGCAGACGAGATCTTAACGGTACTGGGTGCAGACTAAGTGGTAGCAGACTAAATGCAGCAGAGCTGATTACAAGGTTGGATAGGGATCAAAAGATTGGTCAAATTGAAGATTTGAGGTATGAAAAATCTGTACTAGGATCAAAAAAGCTGAAGCAAGTCTGTTAACATCAGTGATGGGGTCACTGTGAACAAACAGACAAAGCTGTCAACATGTAAATAGCACTCATAGGTTCTCATCCTCTCCGCCTATAAAAGGGGATCAAAGGAGCTCAAAAGACGATACGCGTGAACGATTATATTTTGAATTTTCTCAAAAAGAAGAAAAATCAGAAATCATTGCGTTATTGTCTTAGTGAGCTGAAAAAAAAAGCTGTAATAGGATCAAAAAAAGGTGAAGCAAGTCTGTTAACATCAGTGATGGGGTCACTGTGAGCAAACAAACAGAGCTGTCAACATGTAAATAGTACAGTCATAGGTTCTCATCCTCTCCGCCTATAAAAGGGGATCAAAGGAGCTCAAAAGATGATACACGTGAACGATGATATTTTGAATTTTCTCAAAAAGAAGAAAAATCAGAAATTATTGCACAATTGTCTTAGTGAGCTGAAAAAAAAAAAGAATCAGGAAGAAGAGAGTTTAGTAGTCTGCACTGAAAAACAAGAAGGTACAGCAGAGTACAAAGAAGGATTTGTGCAAGAATTTAGGTTTTTAGCCTTTAACAAGTTGTGAACTTGTAAAGGGATTTTCCTGTAAGCCACAAACAACACGATAGTGAACTCACCTCTTGGGTTGACTACACTGGTCACCAAAGGAAGAATGGACTAAGCTCTCGTTGATCCATTGATAGCAAGTGTCTGAACCAGTATAAAATCCCGTGTTCTTATTTTTCTTTACATTACTTTACATATTAGAACTGTTAGAAATAGATCAAGGAGTACAAAGAGATAATCTTTGAAAAAATAGGTTTCTGCAGCAGACACATCGTACGGTCTAGCTATAGAGGAGAAAGATAGTTCTTATTTTTTCTATAAATAAGGAGCTTCCTCCCCTTGGTTTTGATCATAAAAACACAACAACAAAGAGATACAAAGTGTAGAGAAGCAAGAAGCTCTCTTAGATATTAGGTTTTTCAGTATTTTTTTAGGATGTTTTCAAATAAAGTGTGCTGTAATTTATGAGTATTAAGCACATTTGAAGTTTGATTGTTTTATAAGTGTACGTGTTTATAATATTCTACTCTTATTAGAAGTTATAATTCTCGATATATTTTGGTTCCGACGATCCGATTTTCTAACAAATGGTATTAGATCACGTCGCAGAAATTGGATCCAGAGAATCCAATCAGTGATTCTCGTAGGAGAAGGATCATTATTCACGGGTTAAGATCGGAATTCAACGGTCTTGTTACAGCAACCTGTGGGTGGGCCACTCAGCCGACTCTCACAGAACTGGAGAGTATTTTGACGAACCAGGAAGCTCTAGACAAACAAATATCTAGAGTCTCTATTAAGGAAGAAAGTACAGCTCTCTTTAGCAAAAAGAGAGGTTCACAGAAGAAATCAAACTAAGACGCTCAACGGATGCAAGAAATACAATCACGTCAGCAAGGAGGTTGGTAGAAGAAGCAGTCTTGGAGGAATTCTCAATCCAAGAGAAACTCTAATCAAGGGGGAGCTCAAGGTGACGGACAAAGGCGGTGTCAAAATGAAGAATGTCATAACTACGGAAGGAAGGGACATTTTGCTCGCGATTGTAGGAGGAAGTCTGAAAGAGGTAACTTTGCTTCATCTAATGAAAGTAAAGGCAATACTGAAGAAGAATGGGATTTTCACGTATCATTGACGATTGAAGAACAAGAGCTCGCAGCTTCTTGTATTGCAGAATCAGAAGAAGAGTTGGCACTTGCGCCTGTCAACAACAACAAGGTGATTAATCACAATCATGACTGGATCTTAGATTCCAGTAGTTTTAATCAAATGACGGGAAGCAAAGAGAAGCTCCATGACGTATCCGAGTACAAAGGGAAGCGCGTGGTCGTCATCGCCAACAACTCGAAGTTGCCAATAGCTCATGTTGACAAGACGACGATCGTCCCCCGGCATAGTAACAAAGAGGTGCTGCTAAGTAATATTTTTCATGTACATGGTATAACGAAGAATTTGTTATCAGTTTCACAATTGATAACAAATGGACACCATGTCGTATTCGGATTTACCGAAGTCAAAGTCTGTCGTTGCCAGATAAGAGTATGTCTGTCATGGAAGGAAGACGAATGGAGTCTATCTATGTCATGTCAGCTCCAGAGGCTTACGAGGATAAGACTCGAAAGAACAGTACAAAAATATATTGTTTTAGCTACGGAATTTTTCCGTCACTAAAACGGACAAATCCGTCGCTATAATATATTAGCGACGGAGCAATGGATCCGTCGCTAAAAGAATCAAAATCAGCGAGTCGCTAAAATGATATGGTTTCAGCGACGGAATCTGTCGCTAAGTTTGAATTATTTTAGCTACAGAATTCCGTAACTAATTCTTCACCAGAAGTATGTCATTTTAACGACGGAAATCCGTAGCTATTTTTTATTTTTGATTAAAAAAATAAATTGAAATCACAAAAACCTGAATAAATACATAAACCATCTAGAGGTCTCAAAAATCTCATAAATAGTTTACACAATCCTAAAAAAACGAAATGCATCAATTGTTTGTATTTACAAAGCCGTCAATGGCCAGCTAATCGAAAATCCCGTTGCTCAGGAGCCCCGGAGTCATCGTCTGGAGGCGGTCTTGATGAAGCAAATGGTCGGCCGGCCTCAGTCTGGTAGGTGGAAGGATCCCCGCCCATCCTCCTGAAGAGGATGTCCAGCTGCTGCTCCATCCTCTGACAAAGGGTCTGGACTTCTTCCTTCAGCTGAAAGTAATCGTCTGGAATCCCCATGCTAGATACAGAACGACCTCTAGAGACAGCGCTGAGGGCGGACCGTGGATATATCTGGCTCGCAGCTGAGCCAATGCCGTAGACCCTCCCCTTGTCGATGCGG
>JAOVYX010017219.1:0-22703 GCA_035668315.1 Drosera spatulata
TGTATACTGAGTCTTGCCTTTCCTTCCCAGGCAATGCAAATTTGAGATCTACAGGTATCTTCTCCACAGTATCTAAGAGACAAATGCAGACCACATAATATTTCACAGAATCACAGCATAGAAAAACGAAGAAGAAAAAACATAAAGTAAGAATATTCATGCAATAAAAGTATAAAACTACAACAACACAACTAAACAACATTACATATCAAAACAGATTTCCATGCAGCATGCAGACCTTCGAAAATGTCTCTGTAGGACGGGTCACAAACTACAACAATTTCTTTCACTTCAACCATACCAGAGAAAGTGTAAAAACTGCAAGGATATTGGTAAAGGTTAGATTCTAGGATGTTGCATTCGCACATACACAGAGAAGACAATGTGTTTCCTATTTTAGAGCATATGCACCAGCATGACTGAAAGCACACTGACATAATCAATCTAGGTCATGTTTATATTTATAGATGCACATGCAAACCGCACATTGCCCAGAGCTTAACTCTACCTTTCGAACATGATCTTGTAACAATCTTTGAGCCACTTGGTCCAATGTAATTACCTATACAAAGCAATAGGTTGGCCCAAGAGCGGAAGGTACTGCTTTGGCATGCTTGCCTATTTGCACCAAAGATAAAAGACATCATGAATATAACAGTACACATAAGTGGAAAACAAAGAATGATGTATCAAATATGGTACACCAAAAAGAAAGAAAATACATATTAGCAGCATAGGTATGTCCAAACAGTCAACTTCAAAACATTGCTTCCCTACCCAAAGAGGTAGAGTGTATCAACAAATGCATAGGTTAATGAAGCTCCTAAAAATATAAAGCAGCAGGTCAAAGAGACTACTGCATATCATACTAGAAAGAGATCACTTCTAATCATCATGGCATGACAAGAGAGTCAATACAAAGCCACGAATTCCTTGGCTTGACAACAAGAAGGTATTGAGCACCAATGCAGAACACAGCCACTCCAGTAACAATTGATCCAACAACAATTTCAACTCGAGCATGGACGTTGAAAACCACCCAGACAAAACAAAGTGATTTGATATCAATTATGTGCAGCCTTGAAATACAGGAAGACAAAACAATACAAATAAGATATATGTTAGATACATGAGACTGATGAAAGTAAATAATTTGAAAAAAAAACATAGATGAAATAGTATGCATGCTTACTAACAAAGCGCTCAGAAAAATCACACATTAAGATCAAAAAGAAAGGGAAGATACATACACCCATTCTCTTGCCCTTCCCACCAGCAAGCAAAATCACAGACACACTCTTCTCCTCCACATTAGCACTCTCCTGCACAAAATTCCAATATCACACTTCACACAAATTTACAGAAGCAACCCGAAAACACCAAACCTGAAACAAGGAAAAACCACTAATTTCCTGTTTGATATGCCTCCAGCTTTCTATTATCATTTCTCTAAGTGACGAAATAAAAACTATTGGGTTTCATTTTTCTGTTCTCCAAAACGAATGGTGGAAACACAAAACCATTTCTACTAACTTATATCTTTTATCAAACTAAAGTATACGAGCATCGAATTACAGTATTGCAGCAGCTAACCGCACCCATCATTTCTAATAATCAATTTCTAAGTGCTTTCAGCTTTATCACTTGTTATTGTTTACTCTATCTCTGGTACTAAGCATCCTCAAAACAACTCATTCACATCACCAAAAAGTGAAAACCAAATGGGGGTTGCAAAATGGTAAGCAAAATAACCTTTCCAGATTCCACAACTACTGCAGAGCAACGAACTGCTTTGGTTGCCGCAACCGGGACTCGAAATCCAAACCCTGCACGAACACAAAAACCCATTTCAATAAGATTCAATAAGAAAATTCATTGTTGGGTTCGAATAAAAAATGGGAAATTTACCTGAGAAATGAAGATTGGAGTTGAAATTCGAAGAAGAGGGAAATAGGTTACTGTGATTGGGGGAAATGGAGATGGGTTTGAAGAGAATTGAGGGTTTCGTGAAGCGGGTATGGGAAGGGAAGTGAAAGGGTGAGTGCACGGCGATGCTCATTGTTCTCTGATGATGAGTCTGTGAATGAGATGATACTGTTTATGACTAATGGGAGACGAGGGATATGGTATTCGGAGGTTGTTTTTTCTTTCTTTTTTTTTTTTTCTTTTTTTGTTGGGGGTGAAAAAAGTGAATCCATGCGTAAATGATATTATATTGACGGATACAAGTAGATGAAAAAATATCCAAAGAGTTTGCAAAGATTATAAAATGAATACGTGTTACAACCAATGAAAAAATATAAAATAAAAGAAATCATCCAATCAATAGTCCTATTGCTTTCCCAATATGTGTGGTGAACAGAACTTCCCATTCCTTACAAAGCAGCTGATGACATCGACAGATAAGTTGGTATTGCGGGTGTGAAAGCGGTGGGATTTGCAAGTTTCATGTTTTTGTTTTTTTTTTTTAAGTCAGTTAAGTTATATTCTTTTCGTTTCATAAAAATTATGATATATGTTTTATTTGAATATCTCATAAAAATTATATTTTTTATCGTATATTCATTAACTTCTTTTAAAATTATTAAAATAAATCATATTTATGATATTATTTAATATAAATTTAATATATATATAAATATCAATCCGAATTAAAATGTTATAATTTACATGAGATAATGTAAGGGAGTATTACTCAGATCAAAATAACAAACATTGCGCACGCGGCTAGGTAGTGCATGTCCCCACACCCTCCGTTATGGAAGCACTCCGAGGTATACGCAACCATTTCAACGCCTCCCGAGGTACCATGAGTAGCAGACTTCATAAAATAACTCTTCCAGCTTCATACAATCAACAAGAATATCACTATAAAGCGAAGAATCCGTCTCCTTTGCTCGAAGCATCTGAATAAGCTGACGAGCACTGTTAAGCTTTTGGAACTCCATCATGGTCCGAATTGCTAGTTTTGCTACGAGTCCAGTTGGTTTAGTTTGCTCGCCATGAACTTTAGCGTTCCTATATACCAGATGAAGCTCAATATTGCAGTTGCTTGGCAGGGCTCCCTTGCACTCATTCTATTCGTTGTCGCAAAAAACCAGGATTGAAAGCGGTCATACTCATGGAAAGGTAATACCTGAAGTCCGCTTCTCCTTCAGATTTCCTTAGCATGACTATAGCCTCCTAGCACATGCATCTAAGTTTCCTCATCTACATTACACATATGCAAACTGCTTCGATGTCCATTCCTCTAGAGACCAGATTTGCCCTGGTCCATAAGTGATTGTGACAAGTTCTCCAGAGAAAGAGCTTAGTCTTAGGTTGGACCTCCAAATTTGTTGGAAAAATCGGTATAAGATGCAGCGGAAATTATTCAATATTTTTCTCTCATCGTATAATTAAAATGAGATAATCCAATAATCCAAAAATAAATAGAATCGACATTAAGATTTTTAGGTGGAAAACATCCTAAAAATAAAAGGGATAAAAATCACGGGACCGTGACGCTATCAAAATATTCACTAAAGAGGGATTATAAATTTTATCCCTAGACTCTATTAGAGGATTACAATCACCAGGATAACTCTCAATAATTTTTCTTCTCTATTGGATTAAAACATATACCCGTAAAGGATCTCACTCAATATTCAAAACTGAGCATTTTCTCTCTGATGATTTGCTGTGGATTTTTGTGATGATGCAAACTAAGAGCTCCATGCTATTGCCTTTTATAGGCCTTATTGGGTGTGTGAATTCGCAATGGTATGTCCACAAAAGGTGCAGTCCGCATGATGAAATTCCTCCGTCCATGGTTGCTATCCAAACTTGAAGAAAAGAACATGGAACATGAATAATTCTCATAGTTTTGTCGTCCATCCACTCTCTCTTTTTTATTTGTGTGTGTCCCATTGAGGGACAATGCTAACAATTCTCCCTCTCTCGAATGGTGGGGGTCACAGTCATATCTGCCTGTTTGCAAAAAATGAACTTTTTCATGGGTAAGGTCTTCGTCATCATATCAGATCCATTGTTATCAGTATAGATCTACTCAAGATGAAATCGCTTCTGATCTGGTGCATGATGTATCCAATGATATCTCACATCTATGTGCTTCGACCTCTTCGACTTTGAATGAAAGGTCGGATTCCCGATAAGGTGAATAGCACTCTGATTTTCACAATAGAGTCTATACCTGTCTTGCTGTAATCCCAACTCTAGCAAGAAATTCTTCATCAAAAGCACTTTCTTACTAGTTTCAGTGACTGCAATATACTCTGTTTCTGTAGTAAACAAAGCAACGCACTTGTGTAGCTTCCTGCGAAGGTTGTCATATACCCCGAGATAGACTTTCGAGAATTTATGTCTCCAGTCATATCTGCATTTGTATAAGCATCTAATACAGGTTTTCCTTGACCGTAACATAAACATAGCTTAGACGTATCTCTAAGATATCTCAGAATCCATTTAACTGTCGTCCAATGCTCTTTCCCTGGATTTGAAAGAAATCTACCCACGACTCCAACTGCATAGGCAATATCTGATCTAGTACATACCATACCATACATCAAGATGCCAATACCTGAAGCATACGGAATATTCTACATCTCATGCTTCTCTGTCTCACTTGAGGGACACCGCTTCATTGCTACCTTGAAGTGACCAATAAGTGTAACGTTATCTGGTTTGGAGTTATTCATGTTGAACCTTTCCAACACCTTCTCGATGTATCGTTTCTGCGATAGCCAAAGTTTCTTATTCTTTTTATCACGGGAGATCTGCATACCAAGGATCTGCCTAGCGGTATCCAAATCCTTCATCGCAAAGGATTTGCTATGAGTTTTCTTCAAAGCAGCGATCTTCTTAGTGTCTTGACCGACAATCAACATATAACAGTAGGATAATGAAGTTATCATCGCCGAATTTTTGAATGAAGACGCAAGAGTGTGATGACGTTTTCTTGTATCTATTGTCCATCATAAAGGACTCAAACTTGCAGTACCACTGTCGAGGTGTTTGTTTCAAACCATACAGACTCTTCTTCAACCTACACACGAGATTTTCCTTTCCTTCGACCTGAAACCCTTTAGGCTGCTCCATGTATATCTCCTCCTCTAAGTCACCGTGGAGGAAAGTTGTCTTCACATCAAGTTGCTCGACCTCGAGATCCATGTTGGCTGCTAATCCTAACACAACTCTGATAGAAGACATTTTAATAATCGGGGAGAAATTTCATCAAAATTAATATCTTTTTTTTTACTGAACCCTTTCACAACCAATCGAGCCTTGTAACGTGGTTGTGAGTTTTTATCTTCAATCTTTAAACGGTAGATCCATCGATTCTTTAACGCGTGCTTGCCCTTAGACAATTTCACCAGCTCGAATGTGTGGCTCTCATGCAAAGATTGCATCTTTTCTTGCATGACTTGCGACCAGTGATCGCTAGGTGGATTTGATATGGCTTCCCTGTAACTTTCTGGTTCTCCCCCATCAGTCAGCATCACATACTCTATATCAGGATACCTGGTGGATGGTCTGCGTTCTCACGTAGAGTGTCGTATCCCTTGTTCAACTGGTGGTTATATTGGAGCTGGTTTTTTCTACGGTTCTAATATTTCTGGGCAATCAACATCAACACCAGCTTCATCACCGAGATCATCCTGTATATCTTTCCCCTGGCTCTAGACTTCTCTGGCTTCTTGATGTCCTCAATAGTCTGATCTTCGAAGAACATAACATCTCTACTTCGAATGAGCTTTCTGACTATTGGATCCCATAATCTGAAACCAAATTCTTCACTAGGATAGTCAAGAAATATACATTGTTTTGTTTTATCATCAAGTTTAGAGCGTTCATCCTTGGGGATATGCACAAATGCTCTGTATCCAAACACCTTCAAGTGCTGATAGGACACGTCTCTTCCTCTCCAAATCCTTTATGGAATATCACCATTCAAAGGACTTAAAGGAGAATGGTTGATCAAGTAAGTAGCTATCAGCAGCGCCTCCCCCCAAAACGATTTAGGGAGTTTCGTATGAGAGAGCATAGAGCGGATCTTCTCTGAGATGGTTCTGTTCATTCTCTCTGCGACTCTATTTTGTTGAGGTGTCTTGGGAATTGTTTTCTCAAACCTGATGTCATGTTTCCTGCAGTATTCCTCGAACGGACCTCTGTACTCTCCACCATTGTCTGCTCTGACACACTTAAGCTTCCTTTCAGTTTGTCTCTTCACTCTGACATGGAATTTCTTAAACATGTCTAGTATCTAGTCTTTTGTTTTCAAGGCATAGACCTAAATCTTTCTAGAATGATCATCTATGAAAATGACAAAATAATATGCATCATCCAAAGATCTCTCTGTCATAGAGCAGACATCTGTATACAGAAGGTCGAGTATATTCTTTCTTCTATGTGAAGGGGAAGAAAGAAATGATACTTTGTGTTGTTTCCCAACTATGCAGTCAACACAAGGATTTAGAGGAATACCTCTCACATCAGGTAGGAGTTTCTTCTCGCTGATGTGACCGAGCCTCTTATGCCAGAGCTCGATCGAGGAGGATCCCTCAATAGTATTTGCATCTCCTTTGATCAGCCTTGCTTGCGTTGAGTATAACGTCCTTTGCTTCTCTCCCTTAGCAACCAGCAAAGAACCCTTCGATAGCTTCATCTTTTCATCAAAGAAATGAGAAGTGTAACCATCATCATCAAGCATTCCAACTGAAATCAGGTTCAGTCGAATGTCGGACACATGTCCAACATTCTTCAACAGTAACCTAGAACCTGCATTGGTTTGCAACCAAATATCTCCAATACCCACAATCCTAAATGTCTCATTATTTTCCATTCGTACAAGACCATAGTCATCATTTTTATAAGATAAAAAAAAAAAAATCAATGTGTGAAATAAGATGAAATGAGACACCAGAATCTATCACCCAGTTTGAGTCTGGACAAGTGAGGTTGATGAAACCGTTATCTGAGAAGAGGTAGGGTTCATCCATGGTTGTAATGGAAGTGGTGCTTGGCTCACTGTTCTGCTCTTCCTTAACAACTTTGCCTTGTGTTATGTCGCTTTTGAACTTCCTGCACTCATTTTTCTTGTGGCTTGACTTGTCACAATAGTAGCAAGTGAAGCCCTTCCGATTCTGGGATTTCGATCTTCCCATGGACTTGTCGCCTTGCTGGAAAGTTCTTTCTTTGTTCCGTCCGGGATGCTCCGTCACATGAGCATCTGATGAGATGGACGGACTGAGTTCCTTTCTCTTGGTTTTCTTATTCAGTATATTATCTTTCACGATGTTCATCTTGAGCATCCCTCCAGGAGCGGAGTTACTCAGTGATACCACCAGTGTCTCCCAGCTATCAGGTAAGGAGCTTAATAGTAATAGTATTTGCATCTCATCATCAAACTTTAGCTCCATACCCGTCAATTGATTGATAATATCCTGAAAATCATTCAGGTGCTCTGCTACACTGCAGCCGTCTCCAAAATGCAACTTCACTGGCTTCCACATCATGGAAGCTTTATTCATTGTAGTCTTTCTCTAGTACATCGCCTCGAGTTTTTCCCATAGAGCAAAAGCATCGACATCGTTGCCACGTGTTGGAAGACACTCTGATCAATATATTGTCTGATCACACCAAGAGCTTTGCATTGCAACAACGCCCAAACTTTCTCCTCTTTATCAGCGGGCTTCGTTTTGATTACGATAGGTTCGTACAAATCCTTACAGTAAAGGATATCTTTCATTTTGGGCTTTCACATCGAATAATTCGATAAGGTAAGTCGGATCATGCCACCAATGCTGGATCCGTCTTTCATTTTAATTAGCACAGTAATCGAACCGTCCTCCGGTTAAATTAACCAGAGCTCTGATACCAGTCTGTTGAAAAAAGTCGGTATAAGGTGCAGCGGAAATTGCCTAACACTTTTCCCTCACCGTGCAATTAAAATGAGATAATTAAATAGCCCAAAATAAATAGAATCGACACCAAGAATTTTACGTAGAAAACCTCCTAAAAATAAAAGGGTAAAAACCACGCATCGTTATGCTATCAAAATATCCACTAAAGAGGGATTACAAATTTTATCCCTAAGCTCTGCTAGAGGATTACAATCAGCAGGATAACTCCTAATAATTTTTTTCTCTACTGGGTTAAAACATATACTCGTAAAGGATCGCACTCAATACTCAAAAGTGAGCATTTTCTCATGATTTGCTGTGGATTTCTGTGACGATACAAATTAAGAGCTCCATGCTATTGTCTTTTATAGGCCTTACTGGGTGTGTGAATCCGTAATGGTATGTCCACAAAAGCTGCAGTCTGCTTGATGAAATTCCTCCGTCCATGGTTGCTGTCCAAACTTGAAGAAAAAACATGGAACATGAATAATTCTCATGGGCGGCAGCTTTGTGGTCCATCCACTCTCTCTTTTTTATTTGTGTGTGCCCGACTGAGGGACAATGGTCGATAAGTGATTGTGGCAAGCTCTCCAAATAAAGAGCTTAGTCTTAGGTTGGACCTCCAAATTCCACAATTTGAACCAATCTGTCGAGGCCTGATCAACACTCCCCTCCCTTTCAAATCTGATGCGGTTGCCTAGCTTGTAAGCACTCTTAACTGCGAAGACCCCCTTCGATGTGAGATTCCAAAAACAGATAGTCCACCCTCCTCGAAAGGCCTAGTGGAATCCTAAGTATCTCACGACTGACGTCTATCGAAATTTTTTGTTACACTAGCCATCCGTTTCCTTCAGAGTTCATCAACATATCCACTGTTTCTGTCAAAGCGATATCTGGTGGTAAGGCTGGCACCTGGTAATGTCGGACTGTAAGTTTCATGTTCTTATTTCAGTATCATCACACACATCTTTTTGTCGGGCTTTGACTTGCTCGTTGCATAATAAAACTACTATCTCCCTTCCTACCATAAAAAAAATATAACACTGCATATTAATTATATTATTTATTATATATTTTGATATTTTTTTTTTACTATTAATTGATATAGTTGGGAATTTTTTTTGGGCTTAGGGTGACAGTACATAAGTTAAACTAACTTTAATATCTCATGATAAATTTATAGATAATATTGTTTGATCGTCTTACGGATCGTTCGGGACGCTTCTAATTTTATCGATTATGTGTGCATTCGTTGCAGTTAATATGAGATGAAGGGAATATCTTATGATGTGATGCATTATGTTATATACTGTAGTTTGCTAAAGACGAAAAATAATTACATGCAAAAAACAAAACCCACATCAATTGTCAGAAACCCCATGAGAAACCTTACTGATTGTGAAAAAACCTCATTGACTAAGGAGAAATCTCACTATGAGCACTTTTATTGGATCACGTAAAATAGATAAAATATATAGTTTAGATAACGAAAAGAGGAGATTAGGTCAAAATTGAAACTACAGCAGAATCTCTACCTAGGGATGATAATTCGATAAAAACCGAATTTTTTCGATTTTGGTTACTCGAATTAAATTCGATTTTCTCAAAATTGAAAATCGAAATCGAACCGAATTATATCGATTATTTCGATTTCGGTTAATCGAAGTTCGTTTCGATTTTGGTTTTTTTACCGAATTTCAAAGGATCAAAAGAAGCATTTTTTATGGTAAAAAAATATTAAAAAGAGAGTTTCATAAGTAAAAACGAAAACTAAGTTATAAATTCATTATCTAGAAAATAATAGAATTTTTAGTATACTTAATAAATATTTTTTTAAATAAATCAATATAGAAAAGATATAAAGTTGAATAATAAAAACTAGAATAAGAAAAAAATTTCTAATTTCGGTTAATTTGGTTAACCAAATTACCGAATTTCTATGAAATCCAAAACCGAAACCGAAGCCGTATTTCAAGTAAACGAAAAAACCGAAAACTGATTTATCAAAAATCGAATTTATCGTAACGAATTCGATTTTTTGGTTTGTTTTGATTCGATAATTTAATTTTCGGATTTTTTTTTTCACCCCTATCTCTACCTATTATGCATTATCTATAACAATGAATAGTTCTTACCCACATATAATGACTGACTTTAGCAAACTACAAGGAATAAAAAATTTATTTTTTATGTTTTTTTTAAGTCGCACCGTTTCATCTCTGCTTAGTTTCAAGTTTGGATGGAAAAGAAGCAGCTCAAGATTTTGCTTTCATCACTATAAAAGGCAATAGCATAATAATCGAGGAGGCCTTGCTCTCACGGATTCTGCTCTTACTTTTTGATGACTTTAATCCTCAGATTAGAACTATCAGCTGCTTAAGTATTTTAGCGGTAGTGGAGTTATTTTGTTCGTTGATAGTGATTTTAAACCTGAAAATATGTTACTCCAATTATACTGATCCATGGACCAAAAAAACAAAACAAAAATCAATTATACATTAACATTATAAAAAGTTGAATTAAAATATATATAAAAAGTCATTTATTATTTATTTTTATTATTTATTTGTGACAAGAATAATGTAAATGAATCAAAATAAAATATCGTTAATATAAAGATATAGAGATTAGGATATAGATTCTGATGCAATAGATGATAAATAGAGATTTTATAAAATGTGAAAAAGGTGGATTTGGATATGTAAAAGGGAGACTTGAGAGTAAATCCCCAAACCAATTTTAACCAAAATCTTACTCCTCAATCTACTTTCTAACACATTTTACTCCCCATTTCAATTTCGCATTACATTTTACTTAATAAATGCTTTTAACTCCATTAAATACACTACTTTTCACCTTTCGTTTTTCTGAATTCTCTCACACATCAAATCGACGCCTAATCGGTTTCCCTCCCTTACATTACTTTTTCCCCTTTTGAAATCCGAAATTCCCAAAACCTAACCAAACTGCTGGCATGCGCCTCAATTCACTCCATCCCAAACCATCACAATGCATCCATTGAAACCACAACAATTGACACCACAATCCAACGAAACCCTTGAAATCAATTGTTGTCCCAATCGATTGAAACCCTAGAAATCCCTAGAATTCCAAAGATTAGAACCATAATCCATTGAAATCACGAGAATCGATACCATAATCCAAACTCTACACTGTCGAGCATGGGCAAAGAGAGGGGAAGGAAGAACAAGAAGAAAGCTTGTCATAGCAAGGAGGAGATGAGAAATTCGAGTCAATTGGAGGTGGGAACTTTAACCAAAGACAAAGAGGATAATGATAAGAAGGCGGCCAGAACGAAGGAAATGAAGAGTAAAAGTAAAGATAGGAAGGTTGAATGTGTAAAGAGATCAATGGATCCAAATTTCACAATTAAGAAGGTCAGAAGATCACCCGACCTTCAATTTGGATGTTTTGTTTCTTTTTTCTACAAAAAAATGATGGATTTAAACAAGGTGTTGTCTGCTTTGCGTCGTAAGAAGTTGAAAAACATCCCTTTTGGTCATTTTTTTATACACGCCGAGGTCACCTCGGCTCAAAGCAGTCGTCACGAACTGGAATTTTGAGCCTCATGGTATGGTTATTGGTGCAAGTGATGTATTTGTTCCATTCAACAAGGAACCAATTTCGAAGATAGTTGATATACGTAATTGCGGTTTGCATGTGAATTTCTAAGGGGCGTGCCATAGCATCATTTCAGAGATTGTTTAATAGTATGGAGAAAAATTATGAGAGAAAAATTTTGTGTAAAATGATGTTTGTTCTTGCCATAGCAGAGGATGACGAGAAAGCGCATGATTTTGTTCGAGTATTTGTGTTGTTTGCGTGCAATTATGTCCTATTTCCCAAGTCAAGTTGGTACAAACATAAGCAACTATTTACGTATGTCGATGACATTGAGCGTATGTGGGAGTTCGCATGAGTGTTGCTGCATATGAGTATTTGATGGACTCTACCTCGAACTTCAAAGCGATGGAGCCAGAGATGCCTAAGAAGAGGAAAAAGGGAAAGGGTGATGCTAGAAAGGCTGCATATTTTGATGGTTGTGTCTTCGCTCTCTTGGTACGTATCCAACGATATGTGTCCTCACTTAATTATAATTCCATTCACTTTGGTTACATATATTTTATTATGTAAAATATTTTTTGGATGTTTATATGTATGTTAGGTGTGGACGTACGAACACTTGAAGGGTATGATGGTGAACTTGTCCAAGCTTGAAGGATTCCCCCAAAGGTTTCGATGGGAAGAGAAAAATGGCTCCCCATAATCCTGAGTCCACACTGCAGCTGCTTGTCAATGTAAGGACTCGCAAATTGTTCATTTGTTTTCAATCAACAATGAAAGAGTCTTGTTGTTGGGACCTGAAATGCCAAACGAATAGGAAAAGGTTTGTAAACATGTACTGTTATTTGTTTTTTTATGTATATAGATATGTTTCTGTTGTCTTCAAATCTATTTGGTATACTGCAGTGTGGTATATTTTCTTGATCTTTTTGATTTTATAGGCTACTAGATTGACAACCTGTTTGGACCAATTGGAGAAGGAGTTCACAAAGCCATCATAGAAAAAATCAAACAAAGAAGAAGGAAAAAAAAAAGATGAAAAAAAAAAGATGCAAAGGAGAATCAGAAGGTGCATTTTGGCTATGTGGATGATGGTGCAAATTAAGAATGATGGACAAAAGGATGAGGATGAGGGTTGGAATGAGAAATATAAGGATTTTGATTTTGGAATTGTGAATGATCATGAGAATGAGTCCGGGAAAGAGGTTGAGAATGAGGGAGAGAAGAAGATTGAGGTTGAGGGAGAGAAGAAGTTTGCGGATGAGGATGAGGAGAAGGTTGAGGCTGAGACTGAGAGAGAGAGAAGAAGGTTCAGGTTGGAGTAGTTGATGAGGACAATAATTCTGATGAGACCATGGGGGGTCGTGTGAAGAAAAGAAAAAATTGACAAAAGCACGCAAACATCTTTAAATTGAGTCACACCGAAGAAGCAAACGAAGAAGTACAAGGTTCAGGAATAGGAGACGTTTTGTGGCGAATTTCTTCTGAAAGACCAAAATGATCAATCTGTCTTGCAACACTTCATCATGGATGTTGATAAGAGGTAAGTGAATCATGTTTTGCCTTTAAGCTTACCATTTTTGTTATGTATCTTGTTATATAATGAGGACGAATACGATTTTCTTGGTCGATAACTAGCAATTTATCTATACTGATGCTTAAGCGCCGTAGTTTAGGAATTTAATGAGGACGAATTGCGAGGAGTTGATGTCCTTCACTTGCTGAACAAGGAGACCAAAGAGCCTCTTAATAAAGATGTCATCAATCCGTATTTAAGGATGTTGTGTAACGGACGTGAGTTCGCCTTCTGACGAACAGAGCTCGTGGTATGTGTCTATTGACGGTTATCATTTCTTACATTTTACTATTTCTTACCGTTGTTTTCCTTTTATTTTGTTTTTTTTTTCAAAACAGGGATATATTGTCGACATCGTCACAGACAGGAGAAAGACATCACGACGGGAAGATCTCGTGTCGTACTTGAATGGAAGCACTAGTATTATGAAGAAATGGAAGGCATGTGTTGACAAGGATAAGTTTTTATCTTCTCGATATGTATTTTACCCATTTTGTGATAAATCAAGGTGGCATTGGACTCTCCTTGTTGTGGATGTCACTGGAAAAAAAAATAAGCATTATACTTCCTCCGTCTCAATTAAGTACAACTGTTTAACATGGCACGCGTGTCAATGCAAAGTTTAACATGCGTGTAACGACGATCAAAGGTAGTTTTTTGTAAATTTATCGTGAAATATCGATGATTATATAAGTTATATATTTCAACCTAATATATGTTACGGGACGATCAGACGTGATTTGATATGAAAAAGAGATTTGTATTCATGCGTATATAATATTACAAAATACGTGTATGTTATAATTAAATTGGGATAGATGGAGTAATTCGTTGTGGGCAAGAAGAGAACCGTTGGGTGAAGCAGTGGTGAGCCATATGAATATTTTTTTTGCACCTTAGTGATGAGATATACAAAGTTGGTTTGTATTATTGTACAGGGAAAATTCATTATCGATTATATTAACGTGGTTTATGGGATTGAGTTCAATTCGACTGAGGTGATGCACACGATCGACTGTTGATAACAAGAAGAAGGTGTAGATTGCGACATCTTTGTGTGTATGTGAGTTGAATTCTTTGTGAGTTAGTTGTGGACAAGTTCGAGAATCGTTGAGATTGATTTCAAGAGGGCGGAGATCACGTTGTCTTTCTTGATGGACGAGCAGTATGCATGGTCTGATAAATCGGAGGGTTGAGCAAGTTGGATGAAAAGGTTGTTCAAGAAATATGTGTTTCGATGTTGATTTAGATGTAATCCATCTTGTTATCATGTCGCTCGATTAGGAACATGACAAATGGGTATATGTTAATGAAACTTACTTTGGAAAAAGTGACGGATGTTGATGTACTCTATACTGGAAAGCATGCATCTTATTACCTCTGAAAGGGGTAGTAAGTTTTTGTTCCTGTACTACATCTTATGTTATGAATCATGTGTTTGATATGTCTTATACGTCAATCTGTGAAAATTAATATGTATTGGTTTTTATGCATATTATATCTTCATGTATGAATCACGTGTTTGATATTTCTTATACTACATTGTGTCATATACTTTCATTTGAGGTATGCTTCAAGATATTTAATGAAGATAATACAAGTAAGATCATCGAAGTTGATAAAAATCTATCTTGAAGATAGTACCCTTATATTTAATGAGGTTGGTAACAATCTATTTTAATGAAGATAATATAAGTAATGTTATCAAAATTGAGAACAATCTATAATGATATGTCTTATATTTAATGAAGATAATATAAATAACATTATCAAAGTTGAGAACAATTTGAGGTACTACTTTGATGTTGATGCAAACCTAACATGTTCCCTGTAGTTGTCAAAGTAGTGTCTTGAATTTTCCAAAGTTACATGGTAATACCATGAACTTACCATGTTACTTCATTTTTATCATAATTTGATCTTAAATCAAAACATAAATGGACAATACATTCTCAAAGTTCTCATTAACTTTTCAAATTATGGAAGTTGTTATGTTATTTCAATTAATATCTTTCAAGTATGTATCTTAAATTGATTAAAATTCTATTTTTCATGTAGATGTATATTGATGAATGTATACCGCAATTGTCATTTTGTAACGTAAAAAAGACCTTACATTAACAAATTTCATGCATTTTAATTGGTCCTTTTGGGACCAATTTGCTCTTTCAATCCATGTATTTTGGACCAAATTGTCCTTTCAATCCATCCCTTTAAGACCAATTTGCCCTTTATATATCTTTTTTGGACCAAATTATCCTCTAAATAAACTTTCTTAACCTACATCACAATCCATGTCGCACGAACACTAAATTCTCCTTTATCACCAAATTCTCCCTTCTCTAATCCACGTCGCATCTCGAATTAACTTCGTCATAAGCAGCTCCTACTAATCGAGCACTAACAACGATGCCATTCAATTCGTTATCTACACACCTTAATATTATCGTTGTCGCAGAATTCCCCTGATTCTAATAGTAGGTCCAAAAAGAACCACGAAAGAAAAATTATACTTCAAATATGAGGATTGTCACTTTTTCTCTTGATGTCATCCCAATGGAGAATCGATTTCACCATCTGTGGCAGCTGCTGTTCAGAACTATTGTTCTGGATACATCACAGTGACTGACAGAGTCAAAGCCTTGGAGGTTGTCGTCGGGTTCTTGAAATTGACCATTATTTCCATTTCTGCTGTAGGTGTATTGGATTTATTGCTTAAATAATGTAAAATTTTCAATTAGGGATTGTAATCGAGAATGATTCATGTGAGTCATTGTATTCTAGTTTATACTCTCATCTGTTTTGTTAATGAAAGGAGTGTTTTTTAACATATGACACAAACTAACTAATTTATACTACGATTCTTAATTAAAAAGCTACAATGATACGCTTGATTACTCTATCTTTCAAGAAATTTCACTTCAATATTGTTATTATACTGCATCTTTTGCAAAGCACACTACCATCACACAGATTTATACTGTAAAACACATAACGACATTATGCATTTATAAAGAGTGTGATAAAAATAAAGATCAACGTTAATACAAGAAAGTTTCCTAATAACCAACATTAATAGAACAACTGTTTCTGATAATACTACAAGCGATGTCCTAAATCATTCTCTTTCAATGGGATTCTAACATGTTCTTCTGTTATGCCCTCGTCTTTTGCATCGCGTTCATTTACTAGATGCAACACCACCTGAGATGGAATTCTTCTTGTCCTCCGACGTCCCGGTTGCGTAGGAACATTGAGCGAATTTATTAGATTTGGAATATGGTTGTTTTGGAATTCGGTTGACTGCGATCCATTGGGCATTGGATTGAAGATCTCATTGGAGGTAATCCTGTACTTTTCGATTGTAAGTAGCTGTCATAATAACCATGCAGAGCTCACCGTTCGGCCTAATGCAAGCACATACATGTTTACAAGGAATTCCATTCACGTGCCACACTCTACAACTGCATTTTCTTTCAAGCAAGTCCACAACATAAGTTCTTTCTTGATCAACATTCTCAAACGTCGATCGACTTGCACGAGTTATCTCAGTTCACGACTTCCTACATACGCGTCAGACAGTTTCTTTTATGGTACAAGACATAGCATCGATGGACCTTCAAGACTCTTTTCTCGTCTTTCACACATGAGTTTCATGATTGGTAAACGTATTTGATCCACTATGCTATGATCGATAGGTGACGAGCATCTCGAATCCAACTGTTTAAGCTTTCTGTTAAATCGTTTGTCATAATATCCCATCGATAACCAGGGAACAAAGCATTGGATCAATACTTCGGATTGGAATCAAGAATGAATTGAAGAGATTGCGGCATCGTGTCAAGAATCTTGTTGATGTTATTATAAAATTCATCGATCGTTGTTACATATGCAGCATTCTTGAACAAAATCATCCAATTATTCTTGTTCAACATTGGATGCTTTGATAGCACCTGTAAAATTGAGAACAAACTGAGAGATCAGTAAATGTCATATATAGATTGAAAGTTCACAAAGTTTCAGAGCCGGATTGATGGATGTTGACCTGATTCTTGAAGTTATCAACGAGGTGTCGAATACAATAAGAATGAAGAGCTCCAGGAAAGCACAATGGTACAGCTCGTAAACCTCCGGTATAACGATTCAAGAAAAATACATATCGATGCCAAACGTCACCATTGAAGACTGACATAGCATTTACAAACCATTCCCAAAAGCACTAACAACAACAAAAGCGATCGGTAAAAGACCTCCATCTGCATCTTTCACGGTAGCACTTAGAAGGCATCCTTTATATCTACTCTTGATGAACGTCCCATCCAAGAAGATAGCAGGTTTGCAGCCACTCACAAAATCAATCAAGCAAGCTGTGAAATAAATGAAAAATCGCTTGAATTGAGAAGTACCGCTCTCTAGTTCGTACTCCGCTATGCTTCCTAGATTCAAGATTTTCAACGTTCTACAATACCATCTCAATTGATCAAACGACCATCTAGCTTTACCATGGATTTCTCCTGATGCGACTTCCTTTTCACGTCATGCATGATGATATTGAAGTTGAACTCCATATTCGTTGAATATCCGTCACAATCTCAATAGGCCGATAGTTAGGAGTATGTATCAACTTTCTCTTCACGATATTAGAAACCCATACCGCCTTTGCTTTTATATGTCCTCTACTTGCTGAACCTATCTTGCATCTATGTGTCATATCATAATGTCGTCTCGTAAATTCTCTTGATCTTTTAGGCCTCGCCGCATAGATACGTCAATTGCAAGCTCATTAGAACAAACAACAATTACCTTCTCGTTATCATTTTTCTTGAACTTGAAATCACGATTTATCGCAATAGTATAATTTCTGATGGCAACACGAAACTCATCAACATTAGGAAACACTTGACCTACTCCTCGAATACAATCATGCCAAGCATCGAGGGATATGTTCTCATTGTTTGGAGCAGCAACGGAAACTGGATTATCATCATGTACAGACTTAAGAAATATAGTTCAAAAAGAAAACATTACCATTAGTTCTAGATGTACACAAAATATTGTCACTGCAAATGATCTATTATATACCAAATATTGCAATACAAATACTGCATTAGAATCTAATTGCATTACTTTTACAAAAATAAATACTACATCATATCTAATTTATATATGATATGAAACACTTTTTACCGTAGTCATCTTACAAAAGAAAAGTAATAATATTTCCACTGCATTAGTTCTATCATATACAAACGCTTAGTATATCTGTACTGGAACAAGTATATCATGAATCTAAAAGTTTAATATCCTTACTATGAATCATTTATTTTGTATCACAAAATACAACGCAAATACTGCATTTCTTACATAAAGACCAGATTTCTACATGAGTACATGCAAACATAAGCGTCCCGAAATACTCGAGTTTTATCTTATTTCTTGCTGAACATTGGAAGAAGAAATCCTTGTAGGGGAGGATTTGTCTTTTTGATTGCCACCATTTCAATTACACCCGTCGTTGCACATGTGTAAACATAGTACATGTTCGACACATCACTATCATCGGTTAAAGTAACATGGGCCTGAAGTTGAGGAGCAAAATACCTCAATGTCATCAAAAGAGGATTACTTTGTGGGTATTTCTTCTTGAGTTCTTCATACACATCAAATAGGGACATTGATTTGCGGATAAAAATGGAGAGAATATCATCTTCAAATCTACAAAGAGTAACGAGCTCGATATCGAGTGGTTGAAGTGATTCTTGACTCTCCATATCAAAGGCCGCCATATCAATGCACGAATCCGAGTTACTGAACTCGGTTTAACTCCAATGAAATTATGAGTTGATGAAATTGAATGAAAGTCAAGAGATGAATTGAATGCATAGATGAATTCAATGTGGTGTGATGGTGGGAACAATTCGGTTCCCCGCCTGAGAAATTTAGAGCAAAAATTTAGAGGAAAATTGGACAATAATGGAAGAGGAGGAGAATGTCGGTGTCAGAGGAAAGTGAACACACAAAGGATAATATTCCTTTGTAAAAGTCACAGGTTTGAGTGAAATGTAAATGAGGATAGGTTTAGGAAGTGAAATATGAATTGAAACATATGGAGGAGTGATTTATAGATGAAACTTGAATGGAGAATTTTTACTCAATTTTCCGTATGTAAAATAAAGAATCTGTTAAGAGATTCGAATGCAAGTGCTCTAACTATATGGAGAACCCACTGCATGTACATAACCTTCACTGACGAATGTATAGACAACATGTTTTTCGTACTGACAATCACATTCGTAGTAACCAGTTGATTGCTACTTGCAGCATAAATCATCTCACCAAATATTTCCCCCCTTCCAAAAAAGATACAATACTTAATAATTTAAGATGTCCCAATCAAATTGTAACATTATTTTATTTGAAAATTTTTTTATATAAAAATATCAAAAAAAATTTATTATTTATTTTATATCACATCACACCACTCCACTATTTTTTCTCCATTTTTTCTTTTTCCCCTCCTCCCAATCATACAAATCAAAAGACAAATTTGTTATTATAACAAAAATCAACACATATAAATTATCTGTCAGATCAACTTGTTATAATTTTTTTTGGAACGGAAGTAGTTATTTTGTATCGTTAAGGAACAGAACGGGAATTTATGCCATTACCGTAAGAAAAAACATCCCATGTACAAATCTCCGCAGTTTCATGGTTGCACAGACAGTTAGGCTTACAGTTCCCACAACATATACTAGAAGAATACAATCACCTTTTGTTTCCAGCTGTAGATCTTACTAGCATCCTGAGACTACTGATGTGCTACAACCTATACATCGAGAAAAAGTACAACAACTAGTGATGCTGAAAATACTTCGACACCGACATCTAAGCCCCCAGGATGGAGAAAAAAGATGGGACGAAGAAGTGGCTCCGTTCTCAACATGAAGCTAATCGGAATGCACGTTCTTTTCTTCGATGTTGTTTAGGCCTATAAAGTTTGGAAATAACCGTAAATATTACATATGTAACCCAAGAAAAAAGGTATTAAAAAAAAATGACAGGAGTAGATTACCAGAGCGAGTTTTGCTAAAATCGAGCCTATCTATTAGCTTGCTTATCAATGCCTTCCAATAGGTGATTTAGATTTAGCAAAATCTGCTCTGGATCCGGGCTCTCCAAAAGGGTGTATACCTTACCTGGCACCTAGGCGGTACTATATACTTCAACGAAAACTTGTTGGATCTCCACCATCTGTATGCAGTCTACACAGCAAGGCAAGCAAAGAGCTGTTCACTGATCCAAAGAGTAGAATGCTGTAAAAGGAGTTTTCCGGATTCCAGCTCGTAGGTTGGCGTCATGAAGGACAGGCTCAAAGTCAAGACCACTTAATGTGGAATCAACTAACACTTTATGAGAGTTGGCATAGCAGAATGGAGTTCTCCTAAACACTGAAAGATCCAGTGAAGGAGCTGATCTTTGGGTAGTTCCAGGAGAAGCTCAGCCTGTCAGATACAGGGAAAGAAAGGTGAAATATGGGAAATATTAATGCACATTGATGAAGTTCAAATAAGGAACTGTTATTTCGAAGCAATCTCGTCCAGGAACTAATAGAACTTCATGAACTTTTATTTCAGACCAAGCAATCACATAAAAGCATCCAACAGTTCAAGCATGACTGGTGGTCCGATCAAGATAAGGACAAACTGATTTCATATAAAACAACCAAGGAAATCAACATGGCAACTGGCAAGGTACCTCTCAATGAACATCTAATCCAAATTTCTTTATGCATAATCGACAGGCAGGTGACTTATCTCTATAATCATACATATTCATCTAGCAAAAATTCCAAGGACCTGCGCAAGTCGTGCAGAAGCCAAGACTTTAACCGGCATCAAATAGGGAGATGAGAGGACGAAGAAGACATAAGTACCTTTATCCGGCCATCTTCGTAACTAACTGATTGGCGCCAAATTTCAGAAGGCATAGAGTCCCTCATTAATTGGAACACATGCCTGTTTACATTTGTTTCCATGTAGACTACTTTTCCAGAAACATAGATTCGTCTGATCGCAAGATCGGCAGCCATTCTCTTCACATACAGCTTCTTGAGAAGTACCTCCATGGAGTGAGGCTCTTTGCCATAGCGCTGGCGTAGATTCTCCGTAAACTGCATCAGGCTCCAGATGTCTTGCTCTGCAGCTTTCTCGGCTTCATTAATTGTTCCCATGGGATTTTCAAGAAAGTTTATGTACTCAGAAGGGAGATGAGGGTTGATGTCGATATCCAGCTGCCACCAAATAAACTCAAACAAGATTATGCGAATAAAGGATGAGAAAAAGGATAAGACAATAAGGAAAAATGGAGAGTGAGAAAGTGACCTAAGATGCTAAGATAACTAGAAAAAATTCACGCCAAGACAAAAATTACCCAGTAAATATGAATAGAAAAGGATACAGGGGGATACCACCTTGAAATCAACCACTTTTAGATACATTTTACTAAGCCACAATGTAAATGTTCGGGGTAGTCTAATCCCCCATAGCTGATATCAAGTCTCAGACCATTTTTGTTTTTTAGAAAATACCATTCAAGTGGAAAAAAGAATGCAAAAAGGAAAGAGATTAAAAACAAAAGAAGGATTTTCTAGGGAAAGGGAGGCTAGTTGGAATCGCGAGAACAAAAGGTAAAGATGAAGGTGCCGCATGTATGGAAGGAAATAAGCTCATAGACATAAAAATGCTCTAAGTAGCGAGTGTAGCTTCAAAGGACACTGAAAACACTTCTGACATGAGGAACTAATTATTTTCGGTCCAAGACTAGAGAGCTCTTGACACACTACTTGATGTGAATGCCATCTAGATCAACCCCATGTTCTTCCCTCAACATCTGTGAGTTTTCAACATAACATGTTCAAAGTGCTCTTGTATTAAGCAGAAGAATCTCCCAATAGTGCTGCAAGGCTTAGTTCCACCTCAGCACTTATTTTTTAGATGACATAATGAGAAACTTGGCCATCTATGCCATCAGATATGGAGAATTAATTCTGAACATCCCATTTTCGACGTTGCATAGGTCATAGGTGCAAAGTTGGAGAACACCTTGTCACAGTACCTAAACACTGATTTAAGAAAATAACAGCAAGAATACCTGGATATTTTGGTATGGTATAGATGTAAGTCGATGGTCTTCAACCTGTAAAGCAACATGGTATGAGTCACTGTTGAAGAAACACTTTATGACAAGGACTCACAAGCTAAGTCAAAAAGACTGTATGCCACGGACTCATTGGCAAAAAGATAGTTTTCCCCACTGGCCAAAGCAATGGAATTATTGAAACCATTTATATGTTGAATGACTTAATTAGTCTCTCGTTTGAGCTGTTTAAATGTTACGAAGTGCCAGACAGGGCTAATAACAGAAAATGCCCTTTAGAACATCCTTTATAACCTTGCTTTCCGTTAGTCACTAGTCAGATATGAAAGACATAGCAAAAATAAAATGGCAAAAACAAAGGATTAATTCTGACGAAGTGATAGTTGGAAAAATACCTTGGACAAGCTGTAACGCCCCAAGATTTCATGACCAATACCTGCTTGACACGTGGCGTTACCGCCGCTCCAAAAGTCCATTCGAAG
>JAOVYX010017220.1:0-22701 GCA_035668315.1 Drosera spatulata
AGTTGGGTGTTGGCGGAAATGGGAAGATGGGAGGTGGAAGATGGGAGGTAGGAGATGGGAAGCATTGATGAGCTAGTTGGGCCCGCATGGGCGGGTTTTTCAAACCGTGTGGGCTGATGTACAGGGATTCGGTGGAAAAGGTGAGCAGGTGGGGCTCACGTGGACGGATTTTCAAACCGCGTGAAAAAATGGTGAGCTGGTGGGGACCGCGTGGACACATTTTCAAACCGTGTGGGCTGGTGGGACCCGCATGGATAAATTTTGTTTTATAACGTTACGATATATATATAACGTTACGTTATAACGTCGTACGTACGTTATATTTAACACGTGTGTTTGTTAAGCATATGCGTTACCCCAATATGATGTTACGTATTCGTTATATCGTCTGTATTCTTAAATAGCGTTATATATATATTTGTATATTTAATATCAAAATTTCGGGCTATTACACCTGCAAAATATAATACATACTATATAACATGTATCCATGAAACACATAACATAAAAGACATGTTAAGAAACCACGCATAGCACACATTTCTACACCAATCATGTTTTGACATAAACTCACAGAAATAAACCCGAATATAAAATATGCACGTCAAACCCACATCGACCTAACCACATACTAACACCATAACATAAAATAATTATCCTTATTTCCGGACATATATCAATAAGTTTATTTATCCTGATTCCCCCAAGGAACATAATCTTAACATCCCACTAAGCTTGTTATCACAATCATTATGAGATAAACCGCACAAATAAACATAAACTAAGATGTATAATCATGCATAAACACGCATAAGCAATTATAGTCACAACCATCCACGAAAATACAACCCGAAACATCCATAATCATCAGAGCGGCCCATAACAACCTAACATATCAACATGATCCTTTTACGATCATTTTTAATATCATTCACGATCCATCATGGATTTCAAGAAACACTTTGGTGAAGATTACCTTCCAGACGAGTTACTCCAAACACGCAAAATGAGGAAAAAGGATGACACTGTTGAGCCGTGTCGGGCCTGTCAGGCCATTGATGGGCCTGTTGGCCCTGCTGCAGGGCCGCAATCTGGCAGTTGCCGGGCCTGTTACCGGGCTGGGCCATCGGCGGGCTTGTTATCGGGCCAGCGTCGGGCATCCTGTCGGCAAGCTGTCGGGTCTGTTGTCAAGCCGCTGAGGAGCTGCTGGTCGTCGTCACGGCTGCCGGAAGCTGGTGGTGGCCGGTTGGACACACCCAAGGTCGACCGGATCCATGGGTGGCCTCGGATCTCGCGAAGAGGGTTTCCTGGGCTGCTGAAGGCGAGGAAGCCTCTGACGATGCAGTCGGTTGTCGGGAAAGTTCAGGCAAGGTCGCTGTAGGTGGTGGGAGGCGGCAGCCGCATCGGGTGGTCGTGATTTTGAGTCAAACGAGGCGAAATCGAGGGCGGCTGGGCGTCGGGTCGCGCCTAGCTGTAGGTGGCAGCCATGGGAGCTTTGGATCACTTGTGGGACCCACAAAGCAAACGAAGAATACCTTCTCCCAAAAACTGATTTGCTTTTTCGTACATTATTATTTATCCATATCCCGTAATATTGATCCATTGATAATTAATTCATATTGATTTGATTAATTTAAAAATCTCAATATCATTCTTCTTTCAATAATTTCCTTTTTCTCAAATTAAATTCATAATTACAACATGTGTTTATTTTAACGTCGTAACGTTTACCGTTAACAAATTTATTTACGCACTCATAATATATGCATCGTATGTATATTTTTGTATCCAACAATAATTTTAAAAATTGAAAAAATTTGCTAGTCTTACAAAATCATTTGAAAACAAAGTATTTATCAAAAGAACCATGAAATAATTTTAAAATACTCAAAAATCTTAAAAACACAATGAAAACAACTCAAATTTCTTTAAAGCACTCACCAACAAATGAAAAGTTTTAAAAACGCTATAAAACAACATCAAAATCACTTGAAAAGTACAAAATTTTATCACAAAAGTCTTGAATTGGCCTTAGAATACTCAAAAACGGTTAATAAGGCTAAAAACGACATAAAACAGAAATCAAATATCTTCAAAACACTTAAAAGTAAATAAATAATATTAAAAATATCATAAAATAATCTCAAATCATTATATCATCATAAAATAATTCAAATGACATCGTTTTTACACTTTGAATGGTCACGAATCATTTTTCATGCGTCGTTTTAGTTTAATGGTTAATCAACGCTCAAAAGATCCTCAAACGCATCGGTTTAGCTCCAAAACAACTCTAACGTCTTTGAACATCAACCTTATCATCTAATACATGTGATCATCATCAGAAATCATCATCAACGATCATGAAATCATCACACTTTATCACAATCACCTTCTCAATCATTTTTCTCAATCAAACGTGCAATAAAAAAAAAAAAAAATACAAACAACAATACTACACTCCAAAATTAAAACTAAACTAAAAGCCATAACGCGATAAACAAAAAATTTAACCTAAATAAAATATAAACGTTTTCACATTCGTGAGAGTGAAATATTAAAAATAGATGAAGATAACAATATGTAAGATAGTATATTTAGGGAAATAAGATGCAAGGAAAACTTGAGTGGAGCATTTATTTATACTTTGGGTATATTTTTTCTATCCCATGTAAATTATGATACATTATTAAAAATAAAAGTTTCACGTAAATTACAACACTTTCATATTTAATAACCTTAAAATGCTAAAAAATTTAAAATATCCCTATTTTATATATCACATATCTTTTCTTTTATTATTTTTTTCTCTCTTCATCCACTCATAATTCTAAACACACTCAATATTAAGATAATAAAACACAAAATCAATATTTTTTTAATAATCATGTCAAATCAATAAATAATAATTTATTTAGGTTGGAGGGAATATTATGTCAAATCAATAAATAATAATTTATTTGGGTTGGAGAGAATATTAGATACTCCCTATAACATTTTTTTTAATTTTTCATTCAAATTATAATTTTTTTATTTATTAATATTTTTCATATAAAAATATAAAATTATTCTTATTTTATATATCATATCAATTCATCCATCGTCATTTTTTTTTTCTCAATTTTTTTCTCTCATACTCCAAAAAAATAAATTAAATATCTTTTAAAATTATATATATACACGTGCAGGATTAACACGTTATAATTTCATTTCAACGGTGGGAGTTAAAGTATGTGGAAACACCGAACACGTACTCCACTAAGTCCAACTTCGTTTATAGAACGTCCTCTACATTTTTACAGTTTCCTCCACCACCGGATCTGACAAATTCCACTCCCCCAAAATGGACTCCCAATTCGGCGGCAGCAGCGGCGGCGGCGGCAACTCCAGCGGAACCTGGACAACAATCCCCAACACCGCCACCACTTCCTCCTCCCCTCTCAATCACCAACACGACCCTCTCCTCTTCATCAATCAACAACAACAACAGCAACAACGAAACCAACAACAATTCCACATCCCTCAACAACATCAATTCAACCAACAACAATTCTCTCAACACCAATTCATCGAACAACAGCAGCAGCAACAGCAGTTTGTTCATCAGCGTCAGTCGCCTCAGCAGTTTGTGCAACAGACGACGCCGATTCAGCAGTTGCAGCATCAACAACAGCAGCGATTCCTCCAGCAACACCACCAACAACAACAATTGCAGCAGATTCAATCGCAGCAGCAACAGCAGAATCAGCAGAGTCAGAATCAGCAGCATCAGTCGATTGCGTCTCATTTCCACCTGCTTCCTGTAATTTCAATTCCTAAAACCCTAATTTAAAACCCTAGAATTCGAATTTTGTGAATTTTTTTTTTGTGGGGTTTTGTGATGTGGAGTTGTTTTCTGGAAAATGCATTGCAGTTGGTGGAGAAGTTGGCGGGTGCGGTGGAGACCGGGACGAGGGATCAGCAGGCTGATGCTATGGTTCGTTTGCTGTTGACTGTGGTCGCAGTTTGTTGGCGATTTGATAAGGATTTGTTGGTTGATTGGTATTTTGTTGGGGTTTTGTTGCAGATTAGTGAGCTGAATTCGCAATTTGAGAATTGTCAGAAGTTGTTGAATTCGGTAGCTACTTCTTTCGGAGGGAAAGCCATGGTGAGTATCGAGAATCGAGAGTGTTTCCTGTATGCCTTATGCGTTTTATGACTAGTGAATGATTTCATAAGGTCGACCTGTCTATGTGTTTTATTGCTTGTGAACACTATTGAATCATTGATACGGTAGATGATGTAAAGACTACTTAGGTGTAAAAGACTGTCATTGTTTCTACAAATTTGAGTGTATTATATGGTTATAATCACTATATCATCTAACCACTTGTGAATTCCGGTGTCTTAAAAGATTATTTTGCTTGTCTCGATTCTGTTGGATGGCATATGTTGGCATATCCCTCGAGAAGTTATCATAACGCAGTCAATGTAGAGCAAGTTTTGACTCTTGATTACTCATTCAAATTTTCCTCGTTATGCTTTAACAATAGTAATTGGAAGTTGTGGGAACAATATGATTGTCTAGCCCTATGACAAATTCACTTTAGTGATGTTATGCTTGCTCTCCTTGACGAGCTTTCATATATTTTAACTTCGTGTATAATTATCTTTAATAGACTGTCGAAGGGCAGAAGCATAAATTGGAGGAAAGTGAGCTCCTTTTGAATCAAAGAAGGTTTGTGAAGTTGTGTTCACTTGTCAAATTAGCTTAGTCGTTAGCTTGGTTTTGCTGTATTGACAATGTTATGGTTTCATCATATTGTGATCAGGGATTTGATTTCCAAGTATAAGAGCTCGGTTGAAGAGCTCACAAACTCTCAGCCGTAGTCATCAATTATGGTACGGCTAATGACATTCTTTATCACGGAGTATCTCTATGATATGCCTTAATTCTGAATTTTTGCAGTAGACTCAGAAACTAGTGATAGATTTTGGCACATGGTAAAATGTAGCTGACTTCATTTATATGGACAGCTCGTTTGCAGACATTTCTGTTCTTATTCTTGAGCTGATATGGACAGCTCTTCCATTAAAATGGCTAGAAACTTGTTCTAGAAAATGTAGTCCTTGAGGATTCATGTATTCAAGTTATGTGTAACGACACAAATTCGTGTATCGAAGTTTCTCATTACGATGCAATGCTGCTTGTATGCCGTGAAAAGATTCTACTCCGAGAAGGTTCCAGATCATGTGCTATCTCTTTTGTTGGCTTTACATGTTTAATTAGCCCAGAAACAAGATAGGGAACGCTTTAGACTTGTTTGGTATCTTCTCATTTCTCATCAACTTTACCCGAGCAGCACTGCTACTGTATGGTATTCGATAGTTTGCTGTTACCAGTTAGCATCATGCATGCCTTTGCCTCAGATTTGTTGCTAGAGAAAGGTTGAACCAAGTTTAGGCAGTCCTTTGTCATCAAAACCAAGCATCGCAATGCCGGTCTATACTTAATATGAAATGTAACTCGACTGATTGGGTTAATATTCGCCTCGCCCTTATGCGAAGTTGGGCAAGTTTTAATGTATGTCTTGTCTAATTAGGCTTACAGCATCGTACAAACTGACACCCGTACAAAACAGAAAGCTGCTTTAAAAGAAAATTTGAAAGTAGGTGATCTTTTTCTTAAATTTCAAATAGGAATATTTCTTTCTTCATAACAAATTTCAGGTAGATCACTTGCCTTTGGAATTTAGAAATTGAACACATGAATACCTATTGTCTCACATTAAAGAACATGTGATTATCAAATTGTGCGTATTGTTAGTTTTTCCCTAGGTGGATAATGCGTCCTATAATGTGTCCTGAATAACAATATCCGGTGCTATACGTAGCAGGGATCAGTAACTATATTGCCGGATGATTTGTGCGTATGGAATGCGAGGGAATTTATACTATGGAGCTTATGCGACATGATGTATTGACTCCGGTTCACTACAATCCAAACACCAATAATTCAAAAACTCTTCGTGGAAAATTTAAAATTCTAGCACAACAAATGATATGATAATCAGTTACACTCTTATCTTTCCCTGTAGCGTGTATGCCATCTCATTGTCTCCACTTCCCTAAAAATAGCAAAAATTTGCATTCATAAAATGCGTAGCAGACCTCAATGTCAAGCATCCTGATCATCGCGATACTACTGATTCCCATAACTTTCATGAACAGGTCGACAAGCAGCAGTCAAGCTTGTGCCGCGTGTAAGTACCAACGTCGAAGATGCCCTCCATGCATCCTCGCACCATACTTTCCTTTCGATCGTCAGAAACAGTTCCTTAATGCTCACAGGTTGTTCGGCGTCAGTAACATGACCAAGATCCTACAAGCACTTTCGCCTCAGCAACAACAGATAGCAATGAGTACAATCATATACCAGTCTGACGCACGTGCCGCGGATCCTGTCGGAGGGTGTTATCGGATAATCAAGGATTTACAACGACAGATCGCGTATCATGAAGCCGAACTAGATCTTGTTCTCCAAGAGTTATCTAGGAGAAAACAAGAGTCGGCAGTAGCCGCGGGGATGATGCCACATTACAACAACAACTACGTTAATAACGTCCAAAACAATATCAATGCTCATTTTCCTCACTGCGACCATTATTTTCATCAAAGAGAAGATCCTCGATTCAAGGGACATGCTGAACCACATTACGGATCGAGCTTTAAGGCGCTGCAAATTCATGATGGAATGGCTAATGAAATTCATTCTGGTGTTCACCACCAAACAACAAATCAAAGGTGAGAATCATCCTACTTATTCAAAACTCTGTCTAACTATACTATTATTTTGATAATCCTATGCTGTATCAAATAAACTAAGTTTTGTCTTGAATGTTGTTTTGGTGGATATATAGGCACATAATGCACACACAACTGAGTATGTAAAGGCCAGACACTTTTTGATCGCGTCCAATTTTCCATTTTTGGGATATGAAGAAAATGTCCTTTCAATAATTTTTTTTGATAAGGTCTTTTCAATAAATTTAATTCCACTGTATCAATATTGTTCCTTTACAGGAGTAGAATTCACAAATCACATCCCTATAGAGTTAGTCAGGGCATGCAACTTCTCTTACAAATTTCTTTCTTTCTTTCTTTTTTTTTTTTTTATAATTTTTTTAGGTGGATAAAAAGATAGAAAAAAAATTACTTATTTTCTGGGGAAAAAAAAGTTACAAAGGGATTTCTCCCAAACTAAAACTCTCTCATTCGATTATTTTTATTTTTGTTAAAATATTTTATTTATCTTTTTAATTCACGAGAAGCTCCAACTATGTACAACTTGTTTATTTTGTTTCATATAATTTTCCTTTTGTTTTAGTTATGTTTATATTAATTTATTTTTCTAGACTTGATGAAAACATAAAGCAACTATTGTTGTTGCTATTATTCGTTCAATATTTCAAACGACTTCTTGATTACCATCAAAATTCTAACATCTTATCATAAGCCTTATATTTCTCTATTGATACTATACTAGCAAGTATAATTTATTTTATCAAAAAAAAAAAAATTATAATTTATATTCTTCAAAACTTATTTAGCTACAATCGTTTTTATCTATTCTTTCACTCCCTGTATTATTATCATCCCACATGTGCTTTAGAGATGAGTATACATGGTTTCCTTTGCAGTGATCAAATGATCAGCTTCGAAGAAGGCAATAACGTCTTGAAGCTGCACCACGATCCATTCCCGGATCACCAAGATCATGGTCATGATAGGACCGCACAACCTCTCGCGGACTCGTCGGCTAAATTTACAGATGATTATCTTAGTACTGCTCAAGTATTTGGTGATACTACGCTTTCATCGTTAGTCGCTAAACCAGACTAAATTGGTTGAAGAACAACACATTTCGTCGGTATCCTTGACATAGAATGGTTCAATTTTGGCAATTTTCACATATATATAGTCTCCTCTTTCAATAGGTTTTTCTTGTACTCCTTTTGATGGATTGGTATGTTATTATGGAGCACCGAGTGTTGCTCGATAGTCGTCATATCAAGTCTGCTAAGAATTTTTCGACAAGTGTTTTTCTTGTACTCTTAAATGGATTGGCTTTCATCCTTTTGATAAGTAGAGAGAAGGTGCTATCTTGTCCCCCGAAGGCGAAAATCACTCGGCAGTTTTTTTGCTTGATTACGCATTCAAAGTTGAATGTTTACAACGTTCGCAACTCAGAAGCTAACTCTCTACTATCACAACAGGAAACGCTACTCGAAGCTGGAACCTACATGCTACAAAGTTTATGAATCAACATTAAGGAATGTGCTCCTGATTCTCCGGTGTTATAGGTCATATGCGTCCATGTCAGGTACACGCTGAGGCAGACGGGTTTCCTGTTCTTTATGCTCCACGACTGCAGCCTCTATTGTCGCCAACAGCAAAGAGACACTGAAAGGAAATTATCAATATGTGAGTCGCACGACAGAATCTGAAATGGACACAATGCAAGTGTTCAAGAGATCACCGCCTCATCGACCTTTACCTGGCTGCATCTGTCAAAGCAAATGTTACAACTTTCACGGGATCAATGATTCCCGCTTCAAGCATGTCAACGTACTCACCTGAATCAGCAAAACCAATGCATCAACAATGTGAATTTTATATGAGTGCAAAATTGTTGCGATATAATCTTTTTCCTCGGTCGTGAATAGTAACCCAAAAACCAAAGAACAGTTGATGGGTACCATGAAGCAGTGAACCTAGGGACTCTCCCAGGTTGCACAGGCACGCAACAAGCTCGTATAAAGAAGCTAAAACAAGTCCTAGTCTAAAGAAGAGAAAAAAAATTCCTAGTTGTTACCACTAAGCCGTTCACGCTGAACTACTGAAGTACCACTCAAGTTATAGAAAAACGTAAACGTTTCGTCATCTCAAGTTAACCAATGCCAGAGGCATCCATATGAAAGAAAATCGAAAGATTTTTTTTCATGAAAAAAGTGAACATTCAATCAACAGATCAAACTAATCCTTTAAACCTAGAAAATTTTACTGGCGACACAGGACACCAACACTCTGTTTGGTACTAAGTTCCGAACCAAGGCTATTATGAGCAACAGACAGTATTGACACATTATCAAAATGATACTACCTCCGTCCAAAAATGATTGCAACGACACGCAGTTTAAGATTCAATCAAAATGATTGAAATGCGTGCCGTTGCAATCATTTTGGGACGGAGAGAGTAGTTAGTAAGATAAATCTACCTTGTTGCACATTCCTGGATTGGAAAAGAGTTTGCACTTACACAAACTAATAGGATTCACAACTTCAGTAGGGAAAAGAAATCCATGAATACACAGTATTCCAAAAAAAATTGGACCCGATTCCAAGCTAGGTTAGCTTAGCACAAAATATATGCAGCTTTGTCAAACATGAGGTGGTTTCCGTTGATACTCAACCTGGTCATCAAGGCTGGTCTTTGCTTACCAGGCAGGGAAATTCATGATTAAAAAAAAAAACATCTGGTTTTTCGGGTACACGATTGGCATTATTACTCCCAAATCCACGTAAGTGCTACATCACCCATCCGCATAAGCTTATAGAAGAATTAAAATCATTAAATGTACCTTTGGCAGCATCATAACCAAAGTTACGGTCATCTTGTTCCAGAAGTTTTCCAACAACCAGAGCTCCATCAGCTCCACGGTTTGAAACAATGGTCCAAGTTGGCGCCTACGGAAATAAGTAGCTAAGTCAGAAAAGAAAATCATGATACCCAGTTACTTAACGACCTCATATTGGTCGAGTACTGCCTCATCGCTTTTCACCAATCATTTCTCATAAGTGACTTCACATAGCATTTGACCATCGGCATAGTATGAATGCAAGATGAAGTAGGGATAGCTTTAATAGCTAGGGTCTGAGGAATACCTTGAGGGCATTCTGGACGATTTCAACCCCTCTTTTCTGGTCTCCATTAGTAGTTTGAAGGTTCTCGAGAGCTTTCGTAGCATAGAGAAGCACGACTCCACCTCCTGGAAATGTACTGGTAATCAAGATGCCAATAATACAAGGCAAAAGGGAGTGAATCATCATAACGAGAAGAAATGCATGTAACCAACCAGGCACAATACCCTCCTCAACAGCTGCTTTAGTGGCATTCAGCGCATCTGTGACCCTATCTTTCCTTTCACCAACTTCTACTTCACTAGCTCCGCCAACCTATACGAGTACTATGTAGTCATATCCGATTATGAAACAAAACTAATTAGCAAACGAATAATGATCGTGTACCTTGAACACGGTAACTCCACCTGTCAACTTTGATAACCGCTCTTGAGCTTTCTCTTTATCAAAAGTTGAAGTACTTTTCTCAATAGCTGCCCTCAGCTGAGATACAGAGATCTAGTCAGATGTATGAGTACAAAAGGCAGCATGATTGATGCAAAGGTTCACTGCTGTAGCCACACAACAATATCAAGCATATTGGAGGAGGGGAGAGAAAAAGAGGAGGAAATAAAAAGCAACAACGAGAAAAGAAAAATGGAAAAGAACACTCGACAAACCCAGTCTAGACCGAAGTTAATACAATGAAACGTGGGTTCAACTGAATACCCAAAATAAGAAGAGGATCAAGCAGAATCTTGCATCAAGTGATAGAAGCAAAAGATGCTTCACCTTTTCACAATGAGACATGCATATCCGGGCAGATAAAAATAGTAATTAGAAATAATGTTGTTCACGAGGATGAAGTAACAAGACACACGGAATGAAGCAAGCATACCTCCTCACATCTTTCTTCTATCCGACTTTTATCTCCGGCACCATGTAGAATAACAGTGTCATCAACAGAGAAGTAATCTGAAGTGCCAGCACGCCCTAGTTGTGAAAAGCAGCTCTCAAGCATAATAAATTGGAACATTAGACAAGCAAATACAGACCTTTTTGGCAGAACCAAGCATTTCAGATTGAACTTTGTCAAGGCTCAAGCCACTTTCATCGGTGATAACCTTAGGAAAAAAGCAAAACATTTCTATCACGTTCCATGCCACGGAATAGCCAGTTTAAAGCGGCCATGTAGAGATATTTTTACCTCTCCTCCAGTAAAGGTGGCCAAATCATCTAAATTAACCTTTCTACTATCTCCGAAACCAGGGGCTTTGATGGCACACACCTGCATTCAAATTAAATGTGCTAAATTACATCAAATATCAATGCCAACAACAGAAAGACGTGGATAACTGATATTCTCGAATATCAATTGGGCAACGATTTAAATAAAAATACTATGTTTCCAAGCGGCAAGTAGGCAGAAAGAAGAAATTGTCACCTTAAGTCCTGCATGATGCTTGTTAAGGATCAGCATACTCAGAGCTTCACTATCAACATCCTCAGCTACAATTAACAGAGGTCGATTTTTCTGACAGATGTACACATAGATGCAATGAACTATAAGCCAAAGTCTTCCAGATACAGGTTATGTAACAAGTTACTCACAAGGGGAAAAATTGTATAAGCAGTTGCCAGAATACCTCCACTGCCAGCTCCAATACCCCCAAAATTGAGCTGACATTTGAAATTTTCTTCTGATGAATCAGGATCAAAGGGTGTTCAAATTCCTGACAAAATTTCATCAGATTTACAAGATTAGTCTTTAGACGAAGGAATGGATAACAGAAGCATTTGAGCGCGATATTTCATCAGATGCACATGATTAGTGTTCAGACTTGAAGGAATAGTATACGGAAGCATTTGGGTACAAGAATGACTGAAAAGAGAAATGATAGGATGTACTGAATATAATTTCAAATAGATGGTCATCAACATAATAAGGAAAGCAATAGAAGCAAAAACATAGTTTACATTCCAGTCTCATAGTTGATGCTATATAGAATCTCCGAGTAATCTCTTTCAAATGCTAGACTTTAAGTTAGGTGCTGGGAACAACTTTTATAATGTATCCTTGATCCGTATTACTATTACACTCATATGAAATGTTTGCCATAGGATTTAGTACAAGAAATCGACATCACAACTCACGCATTTCTGGGTCTTTGCATCCGTGACAAAATATGGCGATATATAACCACTTGCTAACTTCATGCCTTCCACCACTTCCAACTCATTGTCCAACTTATTGCCCTCCTGCCAGAATTTCAGACCAAAAAGAAAAAGTACATAATGATCATGTTTTTTTCTCGACAACGATGTGCTCTTAGTTCAGAATGTGGAGACCTTCTTACAGAAACAGTGATTACACCTTCTTTCCCAACTTTTTCCATTGCACGCGCTATTAATTCGCCAATCTCACGTTCTCCATTCGCAGAGATGGTGCCCACCGACATTCAAGAATAAACATCGCTTGTCCGTGAGAAAGAAGTTATGCATAAATAACCAAAGATAAATACTCCCTCAGTCCCACAAAAGATACAGCCCATACGTATTCTGCATTATTCTATATGCATGAACACAAGTCTCATTTTCATATCAAATCACGTCTGATCGTCCCACAACGTGTATTAGGTTGAAATACGTAACTTACACAACCACTGATGTTTCAGGATAAATTTACAAAAAAATTACGTTTGAACGTTTTTGCACGCGTGTCAAACTTTACATCGATACGCGTGCCAAGTCAATCCGTTACATCCTTTGTAGGACGGAGGGAGTAGAAAATAGAGTAACAATCGAATTATTCAAAATAATGAATGCCCATTATCTTGAAACATGATTAACCTGAGCTATTTCTTCCGGTGTGCTAATCATAACTGCTATTTTTCAGCTCAGAGACAACAGCCTTCACAGCCATGTTAATTCCACTCCGCAAATCCATTGCATTAACACCAGCGGCAATGGACTTGCAGCCTTCGATTAGTATTGACTGAGTTAAAACAGTCGCGCAATTATTGTATATATGTAAAAACAACAGGAACTCCAAAGCCTTTCTCCTATGACTGAAACCGCAGAATTCGATGACGGTGCTGCTTTCCCAGTGATAGAGGCCTGTTGGCGAATAAGAATTAACTTCCTATTCATCAGGTTTTTCATGTAACTCTTCCCAGAGAACAAAGGTTAGATGGCAGACATTAAATACATGAAGATGCTTCCGGAAAGTAGAAACTCTACTAATCAGCCTTCGGTTGCAAGGACTATATAACAAAGAAAAGTTTGCAGAGCGAGTTTGGTCAATAAGGCTGAAGCTTCAGGTAGGAAAGAAGCGGCTTTAGAAGCACCAGTTAGTGAATTAATGAGGAAACCAAAGTTTTGAATGGAAAGTTTGTAGTATTACTTATAAGTACTCTTACACATGTTTGGAAGTTTATTGCTGCCTAGTTAACAGAAGACGCAGTGTTGGGAATGAAATCGTTATGCACTTGACGACAGAACCTTGCTATCCAGAAAAGCCTTCGAAATCAGAGAATTCTCAATTCTATCATTAAGTATAGGTGACTCTTGGTGCTATGTTAAAAAAATCTTGGCGGCTCTCACCCACAACGGAGAAAGGTTCAGAAACCTTAATCAATGACATGATATATTTCAACAATGAGGTGCCAACATGATAGGCTAAAGCTTCAGACTTCGTGGAAACTAGGAGAAGCAAGTGCAAATAATTCTTAAGGTAAAAAGCTAGAAACCCATGGGAAGGTGTAAGAGTGGAGCAAAGCATCACACCCTAGATCCACGTCATCTGAGTCATTTCCTTGGGATGTAGAAACATGATCCAGGTAAATTCACAAATTAGACTATCTGAAGAACTTACCTAAAATAAATATATAAAAGAATCATGATCCAAGTGTTAAATGTAGAAGCTTCACAAAAATATCCACAATGAGGAATAACAAAAATTAGATATTGTAGATCACTATGCTCTTCGTAGGTAAAAAAGAAACACCAAATACAATAGATGTCACATAACAGAATGAACTTAAGATGAGCGAGACTTCTCTTGTACAGCTAAGTTCGCAATCAATAAGACTCTTCAAAAAAGACATGAGCAACCGTCCGAAAGTCTAAGTTTTTGAAGGTATATCAAAACAGTAGACAAGCGCTTACCATCCCCTGCAGCAGTGTTTGTAGCTTTTGCGACTTGTTTTACAAGTTCTGCACCAGCATTCTTCACCTTGTTATCAAACTTGATGCTCTTGGCAACTGTAACACCATCTTTAGTAACCCTTGGACCCTTGTGGCTTCTTTCAATAATTACATTCCGTCCCTAAGTCAAACACTCGGAAAAGAAGAAAAGAAGTCTGATTAACTGCTTGTTCTCTGTTTGATAAAGCGACAATGACTAAAGATGGGGGGTAATACCAAATATAAGTTCATAAAAAGAGGCAATACGAGACAAAGCACGTTTCTTTTATCATTGGAAATCAACAACAACAAATCAAGCTTTTATCCCATCAAGTGGGGCCGGCTATATGAATATGACGCCGCCATTCCAATCTGTCATGTACATCATCTTTTGTAAGATTATGATAGGTCATATCATACTTTAAGGTTTCTCTCATGGACTTTTTAGGTCTCCCTCGTCCTCTCTTGACATGTGTTAATGTCCAATCTTCATATCTTCTAACAGAAGCTGTGACACCCTGCGTCTCACATTACCATATCATTTTAGTCGTGACTCCCTTATCTTATCTTCTACTGGAGCTACACCCACTTTCTATCTGATAACTTCATTTCGTATCTATTCTTGTATGTCCACACATCCACCTTAACATTTTCATCTCGTTTACACTTATCTTCTGTACATGCTGTCACTTAATTGCCCAACATTCTGACCCATACAGCATCGCTGGTCGAATAACTGTCTTGTAAACTATTCTTTTAACTCGGTAGGTACTTTAGGATCACATAGCACCCCCGAAACGCCCTTTCATTTCAGCTAACCTGTTTTAATCCTATGATCAATATTTGCATCAATTCCTTCATTCTTATGTAGCATCGAACCTAAATATTTGAAAGAATCCATTTTAGAGAGAGACTCTGTTACCAACAATACATTCTCATTATTTGTTTGACTACTCCCATTACAGACACATTCTGTATATTCTGTCTTGGTTCTACTGATCCTTAACCCTTTATTTTCCAACGCCTCCCTCCAAATCTCAAGTTTTTCATTCACCCTTTCTTTCGTATCGTCCATTAGAGCAACATCATCAACGAAAAATAAACACCATGGTGCTTCATCTTGTATATGTCTAATGAGATCATCCATTACTAAGACGAAAAGATATGGTCTCAAAGCTGATCCTTGGTGTAAACCCACTTTAATAAAAAAAATAGTCGTTTCACCAACATGGGTCCGCACACATGTAGCAGCTTCTTCATACATGTCTTTCACAATCTCGATATACCTACTCGTCACTCCCTTTCTTTTCTAAAGTTTTCCAAATCACTTCTCTTGGAACAGAATCATACGCCTTTTCCAAGTCAACAAAAATCATATGTAAATTCTTCTTCTCTATCCTAAAACGTTCCATTACACATTGCAAAAGATAAATAGCTTTCATGGTTGACCTATCAGGTATGAAACCAAACTGATTTTCAATCACTCCTGTAGCTTTTCTTAACCTTTTCTCTATCACTTTCTCCCATAACTTCATACTGCGACTCATAAGTTTGATTCCTCTATAATTGGAGCAGTTTTGAACATCTCCTTTATTTTTGTATATGGGAATCAAAGTACTTCTTCTCCACTCATCAGACATCTTCTTATCTATCAAAATTCTATTAAACAATTTTGTCAACCAAGCTTCGATCGGGATTTCATCTGGACCCATAGACTTTCTTAAGCTTATCCGCTTTAAAGCCTTTTTAACTTCCTCTGTCCTAATGCGGCGAAAGTAACATCGGTTTATCATCACATCTACATTCTTACTTGTTTCATTCAGGGGCACTTTCCTTGTGCAATTAAAGAATTTGTCAAAATACTCTCTTCATCTTTCCTTAATGTCCTCATCAGCAGTAAGAATATGCTCGGCATCATCCTTAATACACTTTATCTGATCTAAATCCTTAGTTCTTCTGTCTCTTAATCTAACTAACTTAAAGATTGCTTTTTCCCCCTCTTTTGTGTTCAGTCTTTCATAAAACTTCTCATACGATTTATTCTTCGCATCGCTCACAATATATTTAGCTTTTTTTTTTTGGCACGCCTATACTTCTCCAGATTTTCATCACTATGACATTTAAACAAAGCCTTGAACATTCTTTCTTGTACTTTATCTTATCTTGAATCTCTTTACTCCTCCACCACCACCCCTCTTTATCATTGGAAATCAAAAGGAAGAAAATAAGAATATGAGCAGACATCACAGAAAAAGGTCCCATTAGCATAAAAAACAAATGCATACAACTACAGGATAGAGTACATGCCAAAGTAGGCATATCTATAGATAATGGTTTCAACTTCCAACTATCTCGAACAGCCCCGCTCATATTCTCTCATCTCTCTTATAACTCCTTTTGCCAAAGAAAAGAGGACGTCCGTGAAGACTTCACAATCCCTATCTTCCTGACATTATGATTGGCTCTCAAAAGAAGAGAAAAAAAAAGGACAAATGATCATGATTTTTCTCTTTTTCATTTTTGGAATCGCAGGCAGACGACCAACGAAAAGTACATTGTTATGAGAAGAAATGGCAATTGGAAACACTTAATAGCCACCTATTCTCCATAACCAAGGTTTCATTTGCACCCACCATATGCCATATAACCTGACCAACCAAAACAAGGTTCTTCCCCGGTACCGACTAGGATCATACACAGACACACACCAAGAATCTGGTAACATATACAATGACTGCAATGAAGCAGAAGCTGGCTGGTACCAATTCAAAATGGTTTTAATCTTCCCATACATATACATTGTATAGTGGGAACTTCAATTCGAGAGCAATACAAAAACATAACCTACACTCAATTTTACTTTTCCAAAAAAATTGTCATTTCAACTCACAAATACATAGTCGAAGTTTCCATGGATATTGCGAGTCGTGACCTCATGAAGGTGATAGAGGGGGATGATCCTATATAATGAGACTAGCTGTTGTCGGGATCTCGCGAAGAGAGAAGGCGAGGGAAGCCTCTGACGATGCAGTCGGTTGTCGGGAAAGTTCCGGCAAGGTCGCTGCAGGTGGTGGGAGGCGGTAGCCGCATCGGGTGGTCGTGATTTTGAGTCAAACGAGGCGAAATCGAGGGCGGCTGGGCGTCGGGTCGCGCCTAGCTGTTGGTGGCAGCCATGGAGAGGGTCGCCGGTGACTGAGGAGGACGACGGCGGCGGTTTCCGGTGGCTAGCGAGGTGGCTCGTTGGTGGTTTGGGTGTGAGATGGTTTGGTGATGGAGAGAAAAGTGGGAGAGGCTGAGGCGTGAAATGAATGGGAAAAGGATGGATGGGAGCTTTGGATCACTTGTGGGACCCACAGAGCAAACGAAGTATCTTAGCTTCCTTCTGATTTGCTTTTTCGTACATTATTATTTATCCATATCCCGTAATATTTTCACATTATCATATCATGTTAGTCGTGATTTTCTTATCGTATCTTCTACTGAAACTATAGCATCGTTGGTCGAATAGTTATCTTGTAAAACTTTTCTTTTAACTTGATAGGTACTTTAGGATCACATAACATCCCTGAAACGCATTTTCATTTTAGCCAACCTGTTTTAATCTTATGTTCAATATCTACATCAATTCCTTCATTCTTATGTAACATCGAACCTAAATATTTAAAAGAATCCGCTTTAGGGAGAGACTCTATTCCCAACATTCCATATATTCTGTCTTGGTTCTACTAATCCTTAACCCCTTACTTTCCAACGTCTCCCTCCAAATCTTAAGTTTTTCATTCACCCCTTTTTTTGTATCGTCCATTAGAACAATATCATCAGCGAAAGAGACTAAGAGACTAAGACTAATTCCGTTGTTGCAAGAGACAATAAAATGGATCATGTGTTGAATAGCAAGAGGTAAAGTTAAACAAAACCAAGGTAAAGAAGGGAGGCCATTCCAGATCTGCATTTTATACCTTCGGACCCATAGTAACTTTAACAGCTTCCGCAAGCACATTGACACCCTGAAGCAACGCTGCCCGGGCTCCAACCCCAAAACCAATCTCCTTGGCCACATAATCTCTCCTATCTACCACTCGACTGCCGACCTATACAATGCAAGAGGATGACAAGAAAACAATGAAGAATTCGATCATGGCATACACCAAAAAGATCCTAATTTCCTCCAGCAACCGGTACCAATCTTCACAAAACAAGTATCCAATCGGGATTTGATTACAGCCCCAAAGATTTTGGAATATTGACAGACAAACCCCCCTAACCCTTTAAAACACCTCTACAAAGAAAATCACTAATATTTACAAAATATCACAACCTTGCAGGACCGGTGCCTGGTGAGGATCATCGACAAATCTTCCAATGATCGATTGGGTCATATGCTATCGCCCCGAAGGGACGAGGGTTTTACATGTTATCATCCCAATGACTAAGAACACTAATACACACAAGTAAAGGTCTAATTGGTCAATCAGCCCACAAACCAAAACCCATTTGAATTCAACTCAAACAAACATCAAAACCCATCAAACGGAATCATGGTTTATCATGACAGTGCTCGAAAAGAATGGTTACCACTCTTCTTGCAGCAGATGACCTGCCCACGGAAACAGAAAACAGAATATTATCAAGAGATCAAAAATGGGTAATTGAATTTCTGATTCTGCTATTGATTAGTGATAATTGAAAGAGTTGGGATCGGGAACCTGATGAATGAGGAAGCCACGCGATACATTGCAGGACATTTTGGAGGAAGCAATAGGAGAGATTGTCAGAGTTCTCTCAGTAGGGTTTAAGCTGAAGAAGTGAGAGCGAGGTTTCGTACTTGACTCTACAAGTTGGGGTTGGAGACTTGTATTTAACCAAGTGTATGATCTCCCGTCAAAATTATTTACAAAATAAATTTTTATATTTAAAAAATATTATATAGTTAGAAATTAAAAAAGATTGAAAAAAATAATTATGTAATTAAGAATTAAAATTAAAGAAAATTTTAAATTTACGTATATAAAATGAATGTTGTAATTATATTGAAAGGGAAGAAATACATATTAATCTTTATCAAAGATATTTTCTCCGTACAAAAAAAAATACAATGTATATATATTTTATATTATTTTAAATCTCGTTTTAATAACAAATCGCGTCTGATTATCCTGTAATATATATTAGGTTAAAGTATATAACTTACACAATTATTGATATTTCATGACAAATTTATAAAAAATTATGTTTGAACATCGTTATATGCATATCAAACTTTATATGAACATAATATGCTCAATCAAAAGATTGTATTTTTTATGAAATCAAAAAAATATATCTTAAAAAAATTTTGCACAACTCAATTGGTGGGTGGATTGACGGTCAGTCGATCAATTTGGGATCATGTACCGCACTGGAAGTTCAGCTACTCGACATTAGGTCTCAAGCGCACTTAGATCCTTGGTTATTAACAGATTACGTTTCAAACTGAATATCTAGTCGCATCCTAACTGCTTCAATGAGACCTCTCATCGTTTTCATCCACAGTTTGATCTCTTGAGTCGGTGTTGTTGAAGATATATTTGGAGATAAAGATGTCTTTGGAGATAATTCACTCCGATTATGACAAGACAGATTATGAAATTATTTATTCGGTGATTATTTTTGATTGGATGCAGGATTACCTATGATCATATAATTTATGTTTCTTTCGTTTTAAATTATTTATAATGTTTTTTTGGTTTGGGACATTTCAAAATATAAATCTTTGTCTTAACAGAATTGTAATTAGTTGATCTGACACGATAATTTATGTGTGTTGATTTTTATTGTAAAGACTAAATTGTCCTTTGATTTTTACGAGCGAGTGCAGTGAAAAAAAGAACAAATACAGAAAAATAATAGGATGAATTGATATGATATAAAATAAAAAATATGAATATTTTGATATTTTTATAAAAAAATTATAAATATGATAATATTATAATTTTGTTGGGACATGTGTCCAAACACCTTCCTCCTCCTCTGTCGACTATAACGTCGTAGAGGAGCCCTTAATTCACCTCGAATTCACGATTACTACAAGTCCGATCCCAAAACCACCAGTGTCTCCTCTTGTATAATGTCTGCTTGAGTTTCGTATTGTGCGAATCACTCGATGATCCAGATCGATCAATAATGAATAATGTAGAGCCGGTTTTTTTTTTTTTTTTTTTTCATTCAGGGACTCTGGCAGCTAGCATTTCGATCTTTGACAAGACTAGTCGAAATTAAGCACTTAAAGATCAAAGATGTGTTGAGACATTATTTTCATGAAGCATCTTTCATGGTTCTCGATTCTGGCACCGAAACGATATTTGGGCAATTTTTAGAACACAGTTGAGAGATAACTTTGCTAAAGATTAAAATGATGGTTTTTTTTAAATTGTATAAAAAGATGCGTTTTTTATAATATAATTGAGAACATTGAATACAAATAATGGACATTGTATTTACATAAACGAGCATGTTTGTTCCGAGAATGACGATAAACATTGACAATGAGAGACATATGCGGACTACTTGTTCCGAGGATGAAAGTGTCGATAGACGATGGTAACTGTTGACGACGACGATTAGCCTTAGGTTTGAGTTGATTATTGTAATTTGTAATTTATTCTAATAATTCATTTCCTTTATTTTAAATGAGGATAAATAAGATTATAATTTGATTTTGAGACTTAATTGATAATAAAATTTTAAACTATAACTTATTGATAATTAATGATGTTAAAATCACGTACTCCCTCTGTCCAATGAAGAACTTAACACTTTGACTTGAAATGAGAATTTATGTATGTGTTGAATATTATAGAAATGATTTATTTGTCCTTTCGATTTTGTGAGAGAAAGGAAATAGGAAAAAAAATTAAAAATAATGGGATGAGTTGATATCATATGAGATAAAAAGTAAACATAGTTTGATAGTTTTGTAAAAAAAATATTCAAATATAAGAATATGCATCTTTTATGAAGCATTCAAATTGAAAAGTGTTGGACTATGGGACGAGATAGTCTTTGATAATTCTCTTTCCTATATTTTGAAACTACTCAAGTAAAAACATGATGTATTCTCCTTCGTTCTATATTAGTTATAACATTATGTCATAATTGTATTATTCATTTCATATTTTGATATGTTATTTTTTATTAATAAAAGAAATGAAATGAATATCATTCTATTGTAAAATTATAATTCATAATAAATATTATATAAAATAATATTATTTAATCATTTCATAAATTATTTATAATATCATCATGTTTTTAACTTAATATACATGGAGTGTGACTAACATGGGATGGAGGGAGTATATTGGAAGGATTTGTTAAGAAATTGAGAGGAAATACTCGGACTTTGAGACACGCTTGCTCTCATCCCCTCGCATATCTGCGAAATTTCCATCAAACGTAAAAACACTGGTGAAGCACAATAAAACCCTCGATTTTCATTTCAAGCCCCTATCCAATCCCGCACTCCACCAGCCGCCGCCGCCGCCATGTCATGAGACTGGTGTTTTCCTGGTTAGTTCTCTGCTCGACTCCATCTAATCCTCTCTCAATTTCCCCCTATTTGTTTTCCCCCTCTTCATTGATCGAACAGATAAGTAGTAGAATTGATTTTCAACAGCGTACGAATTTTGTTGCAGGACAAGCCTGCGGTTTTGTTCGAGTACAAAGCTCATCCATTCACCGCTTCGGAGAAGGTAATTTGAGTTGAATTGGATCGGGTATTTGTCAAAACTTGGACTTGTTGGTGGTTTGTGTCTTGTTCTCAATGATTTGGTGGATTGATATCTTGTTCTTTTGGTATTTGGGCGAATAAAAATACAATCTTTTGTTGTGGGTCGGTTTTGAGATTTGCCCTTGTGGGTGATTGTGTCAATTTAGTGGATTAAATTCAGGGGACTCGACGCTTAAGTTGATTTTGGGATGAAATATAGGGTTTAATGTCGATTCGAGAATGAAATGTGTGTTGAGGATGGTTTCTATTTGTAGATGTATCTGATATCTTGCTAATTATTCTCCATTATGTGATGGCATGGCTGCCAACTAGATTGCCTCGATTCTTTTTGCTGAATCGCTAATATATCCCATTACCGCACTGTATCGGAATCATTCTTAGTGAAACCGATTGATCTGCCCTGCCTGAATGAATCGGTAATTAATCTGTCAAATAGTTCAAATAGATGTTTCATCGATTAAATCACCTACTTTGGTTGGGAATAGGCAATTGCACAATGATGCTGTGTGACCCTTTTTTATGATTGCTGTAATTCACTTGAATTTGGCCTTGGATCATAGGAGACCATTTACTTCCTGAAGCACGTAGCATAGTCGTGGATGTGAAAGCATCTGCTGAAAGTACTAAGCATAGGGTGTTTCCTGTTTAGGTCATGATGTTTTTCTTCGTCTAAGATCTCATTTACCTTATAAGATATTTCCGTGTTTTCAGAGTACTTAATGCTTGCTGCCTCTGGTTTGCTTCTTCCGCAGTATCTGTGCAGTTTCTGGGGGCAACATGGTAGATGCTGATAGCAACAAATCCTTTGCAAGGAGGGATGAACTCCTTGCTATTGAGAAGAAGGTTCATGCGTGGTGGGAGGAGGGTAA